>JAVKLA010000088.1:704803-797174 GCA_034782735.1 Sagittarius serpentarius
GAAGGAAGGAAGGAAGGAAGGAAGGAAGGAAGGAAGGAAGGAAGGAAGGAAGGAAGGAAGGAAGGAAGGAAGGAGGAGGCAGGCAAGCAGGCAGGCAGGCAGGGAGGGGGAGCCTCGCCTGGATGCTGACTCCAGCTCGGGGGCTGCTCATTCCCCCGATGAGCGAGGGCGCCGGCACAGGGAGAGCCCCCTCCCCGTGCGCCGCCGCTCCGCGCTCGGGCTGAAGTTTCGGACGAGGATCTGCCCCGCTTTCGCAAGGATTGTACCGCTGCCGCTCGACTTTGCGCCTCCAGACGTGCCTTCCCCGACCCCTAAGATGAAGAGGGCGATAGCTGAAGGTAGGTGCGTCCTCCCCCCCCCCCCCGCCGGGGCTCCCCCGCTCCACGGGGGGGGCGGCGGGGCAGGGCGAGGCGGCCACGTTCCCAACTTCGCACCGCACCGGGAACTTCCTTCGCTGCAACTTTTTTTTTTCTTTTTTTTTTTTCTTTTTTTTCTTCCCGCGGAGTCGGCGGGAGCGGCCAGGTCCCGCCGCGGGGGAGAGGGGCCGGACCCCGGGGGCTGGGCTGGGCTGGGCCGGGCTGGGCGCGGCCGGCGGGGCACGGCGGGAGCCGGGCGCTCGGCCTGGGAGAGGCGGCGGGGAGGGCGCGGGGTCGGAGCGGGAGCGGCGCGTCTGCAGGAGCGGAGGGGAGGCGAGGCCGGAGGGGGAGCGAGCACCGGGCTGCGCCCCGGCACGGCACGGCACGGCACGGCACGGGTCCAGCCGCGGAGTAAGGCAGCGGGATGGAAGGAGAGCAGCGGGCTGAACCCCCGCCGGCCCCAGCCCCGCGGGGGGCCGGTCGGCCGCCCCCTGCCTCGCCTCGGCCTTGGGGTGCCCGGGCTCTCCCCGAAGTTGGAGCGGGCAAACTGCCGCCGAGAGGAAGCGGCACCCCGCGCTCCCAAGCCCGCAACCCGCGGAGGCACGGAGCCGCTTGCCCCGGCGGAGGGGGCGGGAACCGCAGGGCCCGCGGGCAGGGAGAGAGGGGCTGGGGCAGCCCGGCTTTCTCCCCGCTCCCAGCCCGGCCGGCGGGGCAGCAGTACCGGCTCCGCTCCCCGCGGCCGGCGGAGGAGCCGCGGGCCGCGCCGGGCCCGCCTGCGGGTGCCTCCGGCCGGGGGAGTTTGCGGAGGCTGCGGGCGCCCCGGGGGGGACGGCGATTAGCGGGGTGCGGCTGGGTCTCCCCTGCTCCGTCTCAGCCCGGGGTCCTTTAGCCAGAGGCTGGGACGAGCTGGGGGTGCGGGGGGGGGGGGTGGGACGGGACACCCCCACGCCGGCTGGCCCCGCCGGGGGAGAGGCACACAGCGTGCGGCGGGGCCGGCCTGGCACAGCCGGATCCTCTGGCTGAAAACAGCCCTTTTCCATCAGCTTTGGCAGCCCTGGCGATAGTCTTCGCTTCCCGGCTCCGGGCGCAGAGGGATGGGGCTGAGTCTGCGTTGGCAGCAGCAGCCGGGGGCTGCGGCTGCTCTGGGAGCTGCCCCGCGGTCGTGGCTTGGCCCTTTGCAGTCGCTCCGGGTGAAACCCGAAATAAGAAGACCTGCATTTGGAGGGACGCATGCTCTCACGCTGCAGGTTCAGACCACTTGGAGAAGCATGTGCCACCCAGGTGGGTTTGCTGGAAACCCAGCCCACGGGTTGCAATTTTTAACTCGAGTGATCAGCCCACTGTCGGAGCTCCGCTGCTGCCCGGGCTGCTGGTCAAGGGAGAGTTTGGCATGCAGAGCCTTTTGCTGCATGGAGTCGCTTCCCATGTGTGCCATCTCCAGCTTGCTTCCTGTTCCCATCAGTGACACAAATACAATCTTTATCTTTTTTTTTTTTTTTTTTCCTTTCTTTCTATTTTGGAGGGCACTCTGGCTGATGTATTTGTGACAATTGAAGGACATATCCGAGCTCTGATCCAAATGGCACACACCCTCCTTTAGAGAGTTTGTATCGTTTTTAAGCCTGAAATGGCCAATTTATTCCTGTTTGGGAAACACCTTGGGAGCAGGCTGCGGTGACGGCTTCTCCTGCGGGCCCTTAGGGGATACTGATATTTCAGCATCCGTTTGCTACGTGCTGCACCGTAGCCTGGTGCGTGGGTTACCCGTTGATTTAAACCCAGCGGTTGCGTGCTTGTGCACAGACTCCTGGTGCCAAGCTGGTGGTGCGGGCTGTTTGTCTACCGTGGTGCTGTAGGACGGCTGTCAGCGGTGCAGAGCCCTATCCCCGTGATGGGTGTGGTACAGGCACCCAGGATAACCTCTCCCCCCGCCGTTCCCGATCCTGCTGCAGCACAGCACTTTACACTGTGACATTCCCGGCTGCTACCAGCGTGATGTGAAACAACACGGAAGATAATGAGATATAAAAACTGCGTTACAACGGCTTTATTTCTAGAACAAGGCTTTGAGGGGGTTGAATTCTTTTTTTTTTCCCCTTGCAGTTTATGAATTGCTCCTGTGAGAGGCTGGGTAGCCTGGATTGGTGGTAGGTGTGACTGTAAAGTCCTCGTGAACCTTGGGAGATTACGTTTAGATGAGTGACCATCCTACCGTATCTGGACTACATTGCCCACCGTGGGCTGCCAGGATACTTCAAGTGCCTTGTCAGCCAGAAACAGACACCGGGGCGGTTCGACAGGCAGAGCTTTTGCCTGGTGTTTTCAGCACTTACTGCCTTATTAACACAATTTATTTATATTGAAAGAGGTCTTTCCATGCTTATTCTTTCATAAAATTTATTTTTAAAAAAAACAACCAGCAAACACAAATCCCTGTAATATGAGAACCTACACCAGCCTCAGAGACTACTTATCCACTGATGTGAGAGCAGCTCTTTCTTTTTCTTGAGAGAAAACACCATTCGTCAGTGTATTATATTTCCTTTCTGTATAATGTTCATTTTGTATCAAGGGGCCACAGCATTTCCTGGGCTTGGTCCCCCCTTCCCCACCAGGCAGCATATACCTCAGACCTGTATTCTGGGGGACCATCGAAGGCTGCGTTTGGAGAGGTTTTCTAAAGAGGAACACCAGGGCAAAAAGGTGGAGGTGCCGTTGCACTGCTCCGTGCCAGGGCGTTGTATCAGTGCAGATGTCGTTGCATCAGTGCAGATGTCGTCGTGTCCCTACTGGTTCTGTGGTGTTTTCCCCATGAAAAGTGCTAGACAAAGCTGGCCCAGAAAATAAGTTAATTAGAAGCGGCGAAAAGCTGCCGCTGCTCTCTGCGCTGGCTCACCACCAGCACGAGGAGCATGGCAGTCCTGTCTTAACAAGCCAGGTCCTTCATTAATTGCCTCCATCCTGTGTTCAGATGCTCTGGGCTTTGCTTGAGTAGAAAACTCCTTGGAGCCTGTGCTGTTCCTAAGTGTGAAGGAGGCAGTGGTGGGAAGGAGCAAGGGGAGGAAGGGGACAGTTTGCTACACAACTGAGATGCCTCCCTCTGCTTTCGTCCGCTACTTGCCCTGCTCAGGGGGCTTGGAAAGAGAGGGCAGGGGAAGGGTTGTCTGTCCGTACGCTTGGCCTGGTGGCTCACCGTGGAGTTGGAAGCTGGCAGGGGATGTAGGGGTCCGCAACTCACATGCCCACAACTGGCTTGGTAACTCTGTGACAATCAGTGTGCTAGTAATGAAGGCCTTGCGCCTGTGTAATCTTCTTCTGACACCAGCGATGACTTTGCCCATTAAGCCTTCCAGAGGAATAAGCAAAACCTGCAAAATCTAGGAGCACCTATGTGAATTTTCCACCTTCTTTGGCTTGGAAGCAGCAGACTGTGAGATGGGGGCAGGGATGGGGAAGGATGCTCCGGAGGCCAGCTCTCAGGCATACCGCTACACACCCTGCGTGCACAGCCACACTGCCTGTGGGGAGCTGCTGCCTACCCTGGAAAGCACAGTGTCTGCCTTCCCTTCCCATCCTCCTGACCCCTGAGGGAGAGGAGGAGGGAGAAGGAAAATCAGTTGAGCCAGAGCCTTGGCACAAAGCAGGACAAGGAAGATTGCAAAGAGCTGAGCTCTAATCTCTGCTCTGAGCCTGCACATGGCTGCTGTGCCAGTTGCTCACGCAGCCCAGCCCCGCCGCGCTGCAGGGTGCATCCTCGTGGGGAGGCTGAAGCTGCAGTCCCAGTGCAGGACTCACCCTGCGCATCCAGCCGGAGGCGGAACCGAAGGGAGAAGAAAGGAGTCAGTCTAATTAGGTGTGCATTTTCTTCCCCTTGGATTTGCAAGGCTTTTTGCTGCTGTCACCTTCATTAAGACATACCTCTGAGTGCCAGGCTCCGCTTTTGATGTTCGTAAAGAGGTTTTTTTTTAATACAGGAGGCACGCACACAGCGGAATAGGAGTATCCTGTACCACTGCAAAGAGGTGTCGTAAGAGGCAGCATCGCAGCGGTGCCTGCAAGGGCTGGGAATTGCACTAGGGCTTCTGCCTCCTGTCCGTGAGGAAAGCTTTGTGCTGTGTCCTAGAGCCAGATGGATCTGTCTGGGATTTGTGAGTAACAGGGTTTCAGGGCTTCTCCATCACAGACACACACACACAGAGGTGTGGAAGGGAGGAGGGAGGCTTGTGATCTACAAAGCCCAGCCTCTCCTCCCCTTTCATGCTTGTAGTTCCAACTCCTGGAGGTTTCCAGGGACTGAGGGAAAAGGAGGCAATTGTACTGAAAAGTCATAATCAGCTAAAAGAAGCAAAGGGTGGATCCTTCCATGTTTGCACCGAGATGCCAAAACAATTCATACAGACTTGGCTAAAATGTGCAAATTCACCTCAGCCTGTGCTGGTGTCTTCTTATGGCTATCGGGACGTGCAGCAGTGTGAGTTTTGGGTGGCTGATCCTTCATTATGGTGGTGTTCACTGATGACATGTAGAGTCAGAGCAGAGTGGCATCAAAGTGACACAGATAATTCCTACGGTGTGTGTGCAGCATGCATGGAAAGGCCCTGCCTGCATGTAAGGCCGGACACATCTGCATGTGGTGTTGCACAGACTCTGTCCGTATTTACTTTGCTTTTAGAGAGCTCCTGGAAGTCAGGGCTTCTGGATTCTGGCCTTAGCCCTGCTTCTGACTTCTTTGTATCCTTGACTTGGTCAGTGAGCCTTTCTGTGACTTAGTTTCAGCTTTTCCAGCTCAAATGCTGGGAGAGCAATGCTGAGTTATCTCCTGAGGGACCCAGAATATGCTTAAAGGTCAGTCCAGAGCTAAAACGTGGAGGTCTGTGCAATTGCCGATCACTTCTTTAGCAGTGACACAGTGTCAGGTGACAAGACTGATGATATTCTCCTTAGGGGTGTTGCTGCATCAACAGCAGGTTTGTCTCTCTGGTCTGGCCTGCCTTCCTCACACCCTTTGCGTTGTAGCTTGCAGCTGATCAATAGCACCAGCAGATTTTACAGTATGTATTGTCCCTCTCAAGTCTCTGCTCCTGGAATCACGGGATTAGCAAAGTACTTCCTGGTTGTCAAGAAAAGCAGAAGCATTACACAAGCACGTGCAAAACGCTGAGGAAGTTGGAAGCAAGAAAGTACTCCAATGCTGCGCGTCTTAGTGGAGTTTTGCGGTAGCTCAGTAGTATGAGGCATCAGCCTGACAGCTGGCAAGTAGCGGGCTGCAGCCCTTCTCCCCCAGACATCCAGCAGTGTTAGGGTCCTCTCTGCATGGGTCAGGCAAGGCAGGGGTTACAGAATACTTGCTTTCGTCAGAGCATAGAATAGTTTGGAAGAGGCATCTGGAGGTATCTAATCAACCTCCTGCTCAAAGCACAGCTAATTTCAAAGCTACATCAGGTTGCTCAGGGGCTTGTCCTGTCAAGAGTGGATGTCATCTCCAAGGACGGAGATATCCTGACCTCCTCCATAGCTCAGACTTCTTGGCCTGTCTGGCCAAGGCTGCTCAAGCCCTTTGTCACCTGGCCTGGATCAGGACCGTGAGTGGCCCATGTCCCTTAGGCATGGTCAGAGTACCTTTTGCTGCCACTAGGCCTGGCAGTGGTGGAGCAGGAGTGATGGTGCACATAGTGCCCGGGTCCACGCTTGGTGGGAGTAAGTGGTTGTCCCTGTGAGTTCATGAGCAGGCATTGAGGGGGATATGGAGGACCTGGGAGTGGGGTCAGGGTCCCTGGTGGGGGCACTCAGGAAGGCAGCAGACGCTTCCAGACATTTCTGTCTCACACCTGCGTGTTTGCTCTTCTGACTGCATTTGGGGACGAAGCCCTTGGACGTATTTTCTGTATGCTGGTGACAGCTCTCCCAGCATGGTGTCGCACATTAATGTTAGTTAAAGCAGAGGTTCCCAGAAACTCTTTAGTCCTTAAGCGCACCCTGTGCTGGAAGCCTTTCCTGGACATGCTGCAGTGGCAGAGACCTCTCTGAGGACGTGCTTCAGCGTGGCCACATCCCAGAATCCTGGAGGTGCTGGTGGGAAGGGCCCTCTGGAGGGTCTAGACTCCCACCCTGAGCAGGGCTATTGCTAACGTCAGATCAGGTCTGCTGTGGCTTTCTCTAGCCAAGCTTTGGAAATCGCCCATGATGGAGACTTGCTGGCCTTTCCCAGCGCTGGAGCTGATTAAAAAGCTTTTCCTAATGTCTGAACTGAACCTCCCAAACTGCAGTTCTTGGCCACGGCTCCGTGCTGTGTCGTCTGGCCTCACAAAGGTGTGTTTGTCTCCATCATCCTTATAACTGCCTTTGAGTAGCTGTAGGCTGCAATGGGATTGCCCCTTCACCTCCTCTTTGCCAGGCCCAACCATCCTAACTCCCTCTGCCTGACCTTGTAGGACATATGCTGTATGCTCCTGACCATCTAGCTCACCCTCCACTGGACCTTTTTGGTTTCCCCACACTAATTTTGGACTCAGGGGACCACAACCGGACACAGTGTTCGAGGTGCAGCCTCCCCAGTCCTGAGCAGAGAAGGACAGTAACTTCCCCCACGCTGCTGCCCACGCTCCTCCTAGCACAGCCCAGGATGTAGTTGCCGTATTCATAGTAAGAGCAGCCGTTTGCTCATATTCACCTTGGTGTCCACCACAGCTCCCAGGCTGTTTGCAGCAGGCTGCTGCTCACAGTCTGCAGGCTGGTATTGATGCGTGGGGTTATTCTGCCCCAGGTGCAGAGCTTTATGCACTTCTTGTACCAAGCGAGTACTTCTTCATGCTGTTCCTCTTTCACTCATTCAAAAAGCTTGGACATTTAGGTAAACAGATGCCCACCTGCATATGACTTTGTTTCTTTACTGTGCTGAACTGTTATTTAGCAACGGGTCAGAAACATTTGAAGAAGTCCAGGGTTCCCACCCTGCACTTGGCTTCCCCAAATCACCCTGCTGAGTGGTTGTTCCCCATGCTGCTGCCCACGTTCCAGTCCAGACAGCGAAGGAGAAGCTGGTCCTTGACATGGGTTGCCTTCTTCCTTCCGCCATCAACATCGTTAGGTGATCAAAGTCCTTTCGCCAAATGAGACTTACTCTGCTGTTTACTTCTTGGAGTTGACTCAGAAAAACTTTCTTGTCCTGCATTTCTGTACTTTATCCAAGGAGGTATCCGTGAAGGTCTGGAGAGTCTTTATTGTCAGCTATGCTTTGATCCCCATCCACAGCTGCAATTCCACACGGAGATGAAAAAAAAGGCCCAGAGAAAGCAAATGCAAATACGCCAGTAGAGTGAGGTTGACTGCCTGGATGGGAGTTTCCAGCCCGTCACAGCTTTGCTCCATCTCGTGGGAGTTCTAAACATTCCCTCAGATGGCTCTTTGAATCTTGTTGCCTTTTTAACAGTTGTGCTTTCTTTTATCTCTCTGTGTTGCACCTTCCGCTGGAAACAAAGGAATGTTTGCATTCAAATTTGATGCTTTCTTTGCTTCCCTGAGTGCACGGGATAATTATAGTGCCTTGCATGGACTTGTACTAACTGATCAGTTATTAGTGATAATTATAATTTACATGATGGTTGAGGAAGACGGGGCACTTCTACGGTAGAACTGATGCTCTAAGATAACAGTTCAGAATTACTTGCTGATGTGTCGGATCATCTCCTGCGTGCTGTTCATTGGGGAAATGGGTTAACTTTTTTTTTTTTTTTTTTTTGCTAAGAACAAATCTTTTGCAAGAACCATCTGGCTGCTAAATTCTTCTCCTGAAGCTGTGCAGTTTGCTGGGAGTTCATTTGCGTCTTTAGCTACTAAAGAGAAAGTAAAAGTGACTGATTAGTCTAAGACTGGGACCATTCACATCAAAGTGACAGATTTTGTGAGCTGGATTTGGGAAAGTGTTTAAAACTGGTGTGTTTTCATTAAATTTTGAAGACTGTGGGCAGAACTATGCTCTCGGCACTCCAGCACAGCTCTCGACTCTGCACCCTGCGTCGTTATGTCAGAGTGAATTGTGTGGCTGTTAAAATTTGTGTGTGCTTGTTTGATGACTTTAAATATTGATTTTAATTGTGCGTCTTTCTTAAGGCTGTGAGTGATGATCAGAGCCACATACAATACCCCATGTGCGTAACACAGCAATGTGTGCAGGGAAGAGATGTGAACTCAGTCTGACTCTTAATCGGAAGGGAGGAGGGAGAGGAAAGGAAAAAGTCTTCGGAGGCCCCAAATTCAGCTTTCCCTGCTTCCAGGCACCACGGGGGGCTTTGTCAGAGAGGTGCCATCAGCAGCCGGGCAAGTCAGGATTCCAGAAGCCTTTTGTGAGAGCCGGTGTCAGGCTGTGAGGGCTACATACCGTCCTCTGACAAAAGGCATCTTTTGAAATCCTAAGAGCAAACACTGGGTTTGTTAACGTTGTGTTTGTCTCTGCAGAGAAAAATGATCACCTGAAAGTCCCCGGGACCTTTGGGGCTTGCACGTCTCCACGGCATCGGCATGTTTGGAGGGGCAGTGGGAAGTTGCGGCCTGAGCGGCTGGGGAACAAAACCCCCTCCCTAGGCGCAGGTCCCTTCCCAAGCGCACGCGTCCAGCGTGGATCTGGCCGTGATTAATGCTTTCCAGGCCCGTGCAAACATGGTTAGCGTTGGCTTTACACTAGAGGGCTGTCTGTCCCTTTCCCTTCAGAGAAAAGGCAGGAGTCTGTGCGCTGGGACCGCTCCTGTCGTTCGCAGTATCCACACAATTTGACAGCGGCCCGTTTTGTCAGGTGGGTAACGCGACGTGGGCTTGTATTTACTGCTTCCCGCCTCTCTTCGTGCTGCGCAAGAATGTCCGTGTCCCGCTCTGGAGGGCACTTTGAAGCTGTTTGTCTCCGGTGAAGTGAAGCCTCTCTGATTTTATCGCCAGGCGCTTTGTCCTCCTGCACATTTGCACATCCAGTTCTGCAAGCTGCGGAGTGCACCCAGGCGGGAGGTGCTTTGGAAATGGCTGCTCGGGGGGCAGGAGGAGGGTCTTCAGTGTCCTAGGGCTGAAAGGGATTTGGCAGCTTTCATTCCGTAAGATCAGGTGGGACGGCTCCCTCTGGCTCTCCTGCTAGCAGCAGGGCTGGGGCCTCTGTGGGGACCCTGGCCACCATGAAGGCCAGTTGCTTTGGGTCCGTGCAGGCACTTTATATCACAGGTTTCTTTAATTCTGTCCCTACTCACCTTTGTCTAAACTGGCTTTAACTCGGGTGAAGATGAAACTAGCTGAGGTTTGCCTCTGCTTAACAAACTTGGTTTGAATTCTGACCTTTCCGTAAAGCGGTACGGCTGCCTGGAGAGATGCAACCGCAGACATGAGCCCCTCAGTGACTTCCAAATGCATTGTGCCAGCTGCGTTTGGGGCGTTTGTTTCCGTTCCTGGATGCCTGTGCAGTCAACGTTTGGCTTGGTTTGGGCAGAAGTGGTGTTAATTGAGAGCAGCCAAGTCCCTCGGCCTTTGCTAACAAGGGTCTGCTTCAGCGAGCAGGGCGGGAGGTGGGGGGGATGCGGTGAGGTGGGGGGAGCCAGTGGAGGGGAGGCACTGGTGGGAGGGAGGGTGGTGCTGGGCACGCTCTGGGGCTGCGTCCTGCACGCACTGAAGTGCAGACGTGGGCTCTTTGTCAGCAGCTGATTTATCAAGTCCGTCCAGGGACTTCTCTCCCTCCCTCTTTTCTCAGTTTGCAGCTAATATATCCTGAAGGGAGGGGGGAATTAATAATGGTAATTACAGCAGCTCACAGTCCTGAGCGGTAGCATTAACCGCATGCGTAGTGATGGATGGTGGGAGACTGCTCTGCCACGAGGAAGCTGGACGTGGAGGTGGCCTGTTGTACCCGCTCTCTGTCCACCACCACCCATGGGCTGGGACGGCAGCTGCTGCCAGATGTGAGGCAGGAGGGGGATGGGCAGGCCGAGATCTGCTGTCACCTGAACTCAGGGCAGGGGTGTCCCTGGGCTGAGCATCAGAGATGAGCCCGTTTGCTGCTTGGGTGTCACCTGCTGCCAGCAGGCATTGCCTTGCTCCTCTCTGCTCCTGGCCTGGTCACCTGCTGCGGGAGCTGGGAGCCGCAAGCAGGTAGGAGGGCATTGCCTGGCTCCCGGTCTCACGCACCTGCCTTGCCGTTTCGCTCTGGCCCTGCTCCTCTGTCTAACACCCCTCTTCAGACCTTGCCCTGGGGTCTCTGTGGAGCATGTGAAGGTCTGCAGAGAGGCCCAGCTCTTTCCAGAGACCGACAGCAGTGCGTGACCAGCGCGGGATTTCGGTGTCAGGAGGCAGCACGCTGGTGCTGCCTTTCCCTGCCCGTGGTGTGGGCTGTTCCCTGCCCCTGCACCCAGCCAGGCTGGCGTGCAGGGTGGTTTGGGGAGGCCCTGGGGAGCTGTGCAGGTTGGGCTGGTGGGCTGCATTGCTCCACCCCAGCCCCTGCTCCCCCCACATTTGCACTCCTCTGTGGAGACCGACAGCTGCCGAATCTCTCGCTTGGCTGGTTCAATTTCAGTCCACAAAATTAATTTTAGACCCTCTGGGTGAGACAGCAAAGGGATTCTGCCAGTCAAGCCTGTCTGGGCATTATGGGGGTGTCAGCTCTTGCGGGCTTTGACGTGTCATCTTTAAGCCTCAATTTCTTGCATCGTGCGGTGAAGTGAGACTTCAGTTGGGGCTTGGAGGTAGAGCCTGGCCGAGGGCCTGTGGCTTGAACCTAAGACTGGAAGAAGTAACATCTTTGGGTTTGATGTCACCTATAAGACAGATGAACCATCTCTCCCGGTCTCTTTAGCAAGAGCCGGTTCTATCACGACACAATTTTTGCCGCTGCAGCACTGGCTGTGCTCCGAGGGAAATGCGGTGTCTAGAAATCCGGCAGTGATTATTTAAACACAGCGTCCCCAAGTCAGAGAGCCCTATTCCGGTTTTCCCGAGGCTGCATCCTCTCCTGTGTGCAGCGGAGGGTGGTCCCGAGCCCTGGAAAGAGGCTTTGTGTGGGGCTGGGGTTGCTGCCGGCGCTCAAGCAATGCGTCTGCCCGGGCTCTGCTTTCCTGCTCGATGAGTGGCTTTGTGTCTGAATAATGGGCCCTTTTTCTCCCAGGCTGGGAGGGAGCACCAAGGGAGCAGCACAGCCAAAGAGAGACTTTTATATGAGTGGCACAATAAATGAATCTGAGCTGCCTCCTGGGAACCAGCCCAGAAGAGACTGACTTTACTTGGCCATGGCTTTCCAGTGGGAAATGCTTTTCTTTCGCTGTGTTTATTTTTGGCTTTCCTAGTGTTTTGCTAGGCTTACAATTAATCCTAAGCTTCAGGGTGGCCAGCTGGGCTGCGGGGACAAAGTCGTCTTCAAAGCCGTTTGCTTGGTCATTTCCTGAGGACCTTGGATGTACGAGGAGCTTGGGAGAGCTTGACCTGGTTGCACCTGGGGCATGGGGCACGCACACACGCCGTTTTTGAAGGAGAAGAGGTATCTGTGGCTGCAGCCTGCATGGGGAAGGGGGTGGAGAAGCCACTTGACACTCTCCCATCAGATGGACAGGGAATTTGCTCTCCCTTGGGAAAGCCGGTATGTTGCTGCTGGGAGCTGGCATGGGGGGAAGGGACCAACGGTGTGTCACTGCGTGCATGAGTCAGTGGCAGGTTGGCACTGTGCGTGTTGCATGGGTGATAGAGCTGGGCTTGCCCCTCACCCAGGTGCGCCTGGCATGTTTTTATTGTCATGAGGATCCCCCAGAACAGACTGCCTGCTCCAGCCTTGCCACCTGCGTAGCATTATGTGAAACGTCTTGGGATTGCGCTGTGATGGATGGGGCTGCAGGACTGGCAGGCATTGAGAGGAGCTGCTTCTGGGCTCCCCGGGACTCCCTGCACTGAACAGTCTCTGCCTTTGGTGCTGGAGGGGGATCCCAGCCCTCTGACGTATTCAGTCCCTGCCTTTTGAGCTTGTTTTATTGGCAAACACCCAGTGGGTGCCAGCCAAGGCAGCTTTCTGTGTGCTGTGGACTTGTCTCGCTGCCTGCACCCTCTTCCCTCCCTTTGCAGCAGCTGAGATGGATGCTCTGGAAGTGTTTGAGCTGTGTTGGTTTTGGCTGGGTTTCTGAGCCTTTCTAGCTTGCTCCTTGTCATGGTTTAACCCCAGCCAGCAACTAAGCACCACGTAGCCGCTCACTCATTCCCCCCCTGCACCCAGTGGAATGGGGGAGGGAATTGGAAAATAAAGTAAAGCTCATGGGTTGAGATAAAGACAGTTTAATAGAACAGGAAGGAAGAAAATAATACTAATGACAACAATATTAATAACATGACAATATTAATAATAAAAGAATTAGAATATACAAAGCAAGTGGTGCACAATGTAATTGCTCACCACTTGCCAACTGATGCCCAGTTCCCGAGCAGCGATCTGCCCCTCCCAGCCAACTCCCCCAGTTTAAATACTGGGCGTGACGTCCCACGGTATGGAATCCCCCTTTGGCCAGTTTGGGCCAGCTGTCCTGGCTGTCTCCCCTCCCACCTTCCCTGTGCCCCTCCAGCCTTCTGGCTGGCTGGGCAGGAGAAGCTGAAAAGCCCTTGACTGAGTCTAAACCCGACTGAGCAACAACTGAAAACATCCGGGTGTTACCAACATTCATCTCATACTAAACCCAAAACACAGCGCTGTACCAGCTACTAGGAAGACAATTAACTCTATCCCGGCCAAAACCAGGACACTCCTCTCTTCCTAAAATGAAAGCTTCACTGCTGCTCATCTGAGCATGACTCCCTTGCCATGCACATTTGTGCCCTGTTTCCTGCTCGTAAAGCTGCCCCGCAAGGCACGGGCTCATTGGGGAAAACCGCTGATGCCAAAATTCCTAAAAAACCCAGTGACGAGTTTGGGGTTTGCTCCGCTCACTGTGTGCCGGTGGGAGATGGGTGTAGTTGAGCTGAGGCACCTGCTGCCGTCTGTGGCAATGCAGACAACGCGCGGGCCTGCGAGCGGAGCACGGGGTTGCCTGGCCGGGGCGCGAGGTCCAGCTCTGCTGGTGACCTGCTGTCAGGCAAATGATTTAGCGTGTGACAAACAGAGGCCACGGGCCAGTGGCTCCCACCGCACCTGCGTGTGACCGAGGCACGTAGCCCCCTCCTGATAAATCCTCGTCAGCATATTGTTGTCCTTCTGTCCAGAGAGGAGGGCGGCAGTCGTTCTGTCTGCCTCCCCGCCTGCCCGTCCCCACATCCCCTGTGTTCAGAGGAGACCAAGTGCAGGCTGAACATCCCTGCGGGAGGAGATCGGGCAAAGTGATGGCCGGCAGGACTGCAGGTACCGGGACTTGTTGCTCTGAACCTGGGGAATGCAGCGCTGGGCTGCTAAAAAAGACATGTGAGCTCTCCCTGCATGCAGGGCTGGGGCAGAGCAGGTGTTTGCTGCTCTCTCGAAAACTGAGAGATCCTGTGAATTAAAGGAATGAGCCTGACACTTGGCACCAGGAGACGTGGGAAGTGATAATGGGAGACAGGGCTATAATGGCACAGGAATCTCTCAGTATGGTGGGAGCTAAATGAAGCGGTAAGGAAAATTGCACCTCGTTGTGAGTGTCAAAATTGACAGAGAGGAAAAGGAGATGAACAGTGTTTGCAAGTGCACCCCAACAGCTCCTGTAAAAGAGCCTTGACCCACCTTTGGCTCAGGCTGGAGTCAGCCTGCCAGAGCAGCTCGCGTGATCCCCAGCTCCCCCCTCCTGCTTCCCCCAAACCTCTCATGCTTGGGAAGGATGAGGTGATGGGCAAGGTCAGTCGTTCAGGCCAAGTGCACACTCGTGCAGCCTTGCAGGGGCCCTCCAGGCCTTTCTGGATCGTGAGGCTGTATGCATGCTTGTAAAACCAAAATGCCCATTACACAGTGTGGACATGCCTGGATGCGTGGTGCACGTGTGTGGGGCTGTGTGAGCAGAGGCCACACGTGTGTTTGGACAAGCAAGCAAGGCACGGTGAGCGCTGCACGAGGGGCTGCCTTTGTTTCTGTCATGGGACGGGGGTGAAAATGATCGTGGGATGAGCACACAGCTTGTGAAAGGGAAGGGGCTCCAGCTTGTTTGTCACCCAAAAGAGACAGGAAGATCAGAGACATGGAACAAAACTAATTAAACAAATGGCTACGCTGAATACATGCGAATGACAGGCTACGCCAAGCACCTGGGCAGCAGTCAGCATTGCTGTCTGTTGCAGGGGCTGAGCCCTGTGTGATCTGATGGTTTTGGAGCTGATGAGGCAAGAGGCTCAGCCCTGAGGAAAGCACAGCGGTGCTCCCGGTCCTCACCCCTGGGCTGGGCTGCAGGGGAGCTGGGAGCCTGGTGCACAGCTCAGCGTGGGGCTCGGGCAGCCAGAATGGGAGCATGTGAGAAGGGGGATAAAAACTGGATGAGGAGAAAATGGAAGGTCTATATGTAAATCAGTGGTGCCTCCTTCCTTGGAGAATCATGGTTCCTTCCACCCCCTTCTCTCCAAAAAGGCCTAAATTACTGAGGACACAAAGAGAGTTGGACATGAAGAGAGCTCAAAGGGGCTGGAGCTACTTGATGACAAAGGGAGATGGAAAAGATGGGCCAGCGTATAGGAGAAAGCACGATGACGAATGGCACAGGGAGGATAGCTTGGCTGTTGCTTCTGATACAACAGCCAGATGGCAACACGCTGAGAAGCGTAGGAGGAGAGTGTTTCGCTAGCAGGAGAGTCCTCCGGAGCTGCCTCCCACAAGGTCCTGCTGAAAGTCCATGGAAGGTGCAGCAAGGGCCACGTATTTCTGTTTCCAGGAAAACATCCAGCAACGTCAGCCTGCAGGCTCTCCCACTTCCGGCAGGGATGGAGGAGAGCTGAGGCTATGAGACAGCCCTGCTGCCTGCAGGAGTGCGAAGAGGGGTCGTCACCAGTGCCTGCCAGAGTAGCTCCTCCTGGAAAACCAGCAGCTGGTGCCACCAGCCTCGGCACTGCCCTTCTTTGGACCAGGTTTTCTCCTCGCCCAACGGTTCTGGGTGCAGGTGCATCCTCGCGACCTGATCCCTCTCAAGCATTGCCACTGTGGTTTCTTGCTTCAGAGGAGCTTGCTAAGGAGATGAGAGAGTGGCTTATTCGTCAAAGCATAACACAAACATCTGGAGGAGCAGAAACAAGGCTTGGGAAACAAAAGGTAGTAGGTAAAGATCAATATTGAATACACATTTAGCAATGTTGGATATGCATTGCTGAGTGTTACCGAAGGACTGACGCTGAGCTACACGGCATTGCTGAGCTGGGAAACTGGTGCAGCAGGGTGGTCCTGTGCCCACACTTCGGGGAGGCCCTCTGTTTCTCCCACCATGTGTACTGCCGAAGACTTTCTCCCAGTGTTTTAGTAGCTTGTGGCTGAGCCTGAGCCCTCTCCCACTGTGAGCCCTCCCTGACTGCTGCTTTGCTTCTGCTTAGCTGAAGCCAAACCTTCCCTGTTGGGTGATTCACTCGCGCCTTGTTCATTTGAATTTGTAACAGTCCTTCTGCACATACTATAAAGAGTATTTAATGTGCAGCCTTTTGCTGAGCCTGTAGCCTTTGGAGCTTTTTGTGGAGGCTCTTTGTGGCCTTCCTGGACGCATTGTTGGAGCGATACAGTCCCAGGCACACTGTTGAAAGCAGATGTCATGGTAGTTAATACAGAAGTGCCTCCATTGCTTCTTCCCAGAATGCATCCAGTCCTGGCTCTTCCTCCTCCAATGGGGTAATGGAGGCAATGCTGGCTTCCTCCTTGGTGCCCTGGGCTGCTCTACAGATGCATAGCCAAAACTTTGTCCCCTTCACTGCTTGTGGTCTTTTGGTTTGCTCCCTCTCAGAACTAAAGGCCACTGTGGAGAAGTTGCATGGTGCCACCTGAAAGGGTCCCTCAGCCTTGGTGGGCACGGGGTGTTTGTGCTCCCCGTGCAGCAGGTTGGCAGCAGATCATCCTGAATGGCTGTCTGGCTCTTCAGAGCAGCACCGGGAAATATGCAAATATAACCTTTGAATTTACTGTGCTGTTCTTTTCCTGGGAAATGTCACTCGGGGCATCAAGCTGGGATTGCCTGGTCTCGGGAGGGGCGTGAGCATCGGTGGCATATGCTCTGTCTCTGGGGATGCGTCCGGCCAGCCCACAGCATGGGGAGCTGGGTCCTCCAGGGAGTCTTTAGGTGCTCCCTGCGAGCAGGAGCTCCCGTGCTCTGGAAGCACTGGGAGCTCACGTGCTCTGCCTTGCTGTCAGCAGAAGCTGCCCTGAACCGATGTGATGTGACGGGTGGAACATGTTTCGGTGACTTGAGCAGGCTCCTGAGTGACGTAAGGAGGATTATGTCCCCATCGCCCGGTGTTGGGCGGGGGAGCTGCCAGCAGTGACATGTCTCATGGCCGCGAGAGCGGCTCGTGGGAGCCAGTGCCGGTGCCGGAGAGGGCTCCTCTGCCTGGAGGGAGGGGAACGCTTGCAGGGTCGGATCCAGACGCTGCTGCTGCGGCTGGAGGGAGCTCCCCATTCAGTTGAATGTGCAGCAGACAAAGAGCGGAAGGGAATGCCAGCTGTCAAAACTAGCAGTGACCGATAGGACCGTCCTAGCTCAGACCAGAGACTAAGATGAAGGGTTGAGTTTAAAGGCTGTCTCTAGGAGGTACCTATGGAGCAAAAAAAAAAAAAGGTGTGATTACAGTGCGGGCAGGAGCGGCTGTGCAAAGAAGATGGATTTCAGCACAGGTGGATAAACAAAGACTGTATCAACATTCCTGGAGGGCTTTGCCCTGGTTGCTGGCCATCCATGCCGAAGCCTTTCCTGCCACATCAGCTCTGTGGCTTTTACGAGTTCCTGCCGGCATGGATATGCCTATTTCTGCAGCATTTCCACCATACCTATGTGGGCTGTGCCAGCTTCAAGTGTGGCTTTGGGGAGGCAGAATATACCCGAAGAGCACTGTGAATGGCTCTGGTTGTGTGGCCCTGGTGCAGGGTGTTCCCTGCAGCTTTTACAGTTCCCTGAGTTATTACAGTTGCCAGTACAGATCTGTCTTTGTTTAGGACAAATGCTTCAGGGTCAGCAGAGCAGGAACTCACAGAGAACAAGCCAAGGTGTGCAGCTGGGCTCTCCTCCAGGACCCTCTGCTAACAGCCAGCGTGGGCAGCTCCAGGCTAGCAAGACCCTGAAATAACAGAGCAGAGTGCAGCCTGCCTTCACAAGCATCCCTAAAAATAGCAAGGCAGGATGTCCATGTGATGGGTTTCAGTAGGAAAATAGATTCATTTCCCAGCTCCCAGAGGGGTTTTTGGAAACAGCAGAGAGTAAATAAGGGTTTTGAAAGTGATGACAAATACCTTGGAGGTGCCCTTCCAAGCAGCCTTAACTGTTTGAAATTACACTCACATCTCCAGTGGCCCTGAGAAGGGGAGCGTGAGGCCCTGTAGATCTCCAGATCTAGTGTGCTCTTATTTGCTTGGGTGCTAATTAAGAGAATGTCGAAGCTCTGCTATGTATTCTGCAACTCTGTAAATTCAGATAAGAGCCATTACAAATCCATCACAAGGCGTATTAAAATCCCCTTAACTAATAAACAATAAACACAGCAGTCTGCAGGAGAAGGGCTGTGAGCACTGGAGAGGAACGCAGGACAGGGACGGACATCAAGCAATGAGACGAGGTGACGAGGATGCTGCCCGCTCAGTCCTCATCCCCCAGGAGCAAGGCAGTGCAGGAAAGGGAGTCGTGGCAGGCTCCGCACGGGAAAGCTGCTGGTCTCCCAGCTGATAGTTGAGGGCTGAAGCTACTGCCAGAGCCTTTGGTTTTGCCAGATGTTTCCCTGTGGCTGCTTGGGGACCGAAAAAACATCTCAGCCTTTGTCTTGGCAATGTGGATGGAAAGATGAGAGCAGTGCAGGGATGGGTTTCCCTGTCCTGTGCAACTTGAAAGCCTATGGCCAATGGTGAGTGTCACCCAAGGGACACTGGTACGTGCCCCTGCGGCAAGAAGAGGGCCCTGTACCAGACTTAGCCAGAAGAGACAGCCTGCCCCAAGGCTACGCAGGCATTCTGAACTGAAATACGCTGGATTATTTACACAAAGAATGGCTCCAAATAGAGATGGGGATTAGAGTGTTATCACTTCACAGCAACGGCTTGCATGGAGCATGCTTCTGAGCCCACTGGCGAACTGGGATCTGAACTGGCCCGAAGCCTGCATGAGTGCCTTGACCACTGGGGTAACTTTGGACTTTGCATGCTCCTTGACCAGAAGTACCTTCCTGGTCCAGAGACATCCCCTCCTAATCAAGTTTTCTTGAAACTAGCAAGTATACATGGAGCTTTCACCATATTCACATTTTCTGATGAAAAATTGCCTCTCGGAAGGGAAGACCTCACTTGCCTAAAGAGAAAGGACACTGGGGTTTGAGCTGCAGGTGTGGTTAATACACAGATGCAAGAAGGAGATGGGTTCCTGGGGGGGAGCTCAAGTCCTGAGTTGTGGTGGATTTATGTCCCTGGAAAGCTACTTAGAGGATTGCCCTATTGCCGTTGGAACAGTTTGCGGAAATCCCATGGGTTCTTGTTTCAGAGACTGTAGGCCCTAAGAACAGGGGCTTTACCGTTCGCTTGTCCTCTGGGAGCTGGCAAGGAAGGTCCACAGGCTTTCTGAGTGACGTGGAGCGTTTTCCTCTCCTTTGTCTCCACATCTTTTTGCAGTAGCTCACTGAGGAATATTTCCATTTCAGGAAGCATTTCCTCTCCCAGATCTGGGTGCTGTGCTGGTGTCACCCACTTCTGTGATATGCTGCCTCTGGGGACACAGCATTTCAATTCACATTACTATGCCCGTACCCTGGGGAGAAGCGTCAGACCAAGACAGACCTACTCCTCTGCCCCTCTTCTCCAGGTTGCTCTTCTACCAGACGGGCTGGGCTTTCCTGGTCTCCACTGTCTTTAGGACATCAAGGGCAATAGCTAAGAGGGACGTAGCATTACTACTGGGTGGGAGTGACGCCAGTAAAAGGAGGTAGCCTGCTTTTACTAAAGCTATCTCAATTCATGTGTTGGCACTGACGGTGCAGTTTCTTCAGGAGCAAGAAGGCAGTTGTGTCCCTTGCTTGGTGGGTTCAGAGGTCTCAATGTCCCTGACAAGGTTTATTACTTGGCTGATCCTGATAACGTGACATTTTGAGCCCATTCTGAAGCATGCCTTGTCCAAACTGCCTTTCACTCCCTGCGGTACTCCCAATTTGTGTCAGTTGAGGGTTGATGAAGCGATGTGTGTGACAAGCGTCTGGGTGCTGCACTCACAAATCAGCAGGGCTAAAGCAAAACTTGCCAGGCAAAGGTGCAAAATCTAAATAATCCTCAGATAGCACCTTAAAGCCCTGACAGGCTCCAGACAGGTGGTTTCTAACACAGACTCTTACTCTCCACCTGCCCTGGGGCAGAAATACCGATCTGTCCTCTGCTGGCTGTGCCGGTGGACTGTCAGCCCCTGGTAAACCCATCGTGTCCTTCAATGTCCGTTCCTGGCACCTGCACCCTCTCCTGAGCGTTCCCTGTCCCGGGCGAGCACGTGTCGTGCTGCCAGGCCTCCTGGCCCCGCGGCGCCTTGCAAGGCAGCTCCGACGGCCACAAGTTTGTCCCTGAGGGCCAGAGGCTGGGACCTTGGAGCCTGGCCTGAAAAATAGCAAAATACATACAACTGCTGCATCTCTGTAAAAAGACTCTGTTTTCAGGCTTGACTGTCTAGACAGGGAGCGGGCGGGTTGGAAAGGAGCAGGGGGGTTGTGTGGTGGTGGCACTCACTCGTGTACCTCTCCAGCTGTGCTCACTCAGCTGTCTCCAGCTGTTCCCGAGGCAGCTATGCAACGCACTAAATGGCCATGTCCTTTATCCCCAGCAAGGGGACCCCAGGGGGTGACCCCAACGCACCTCCTCCTCCGGTACCTGTGCTCAAGGTTTCCAGCCACACCATCTATTGTAACTCCCTTTCCAGGGAGGGTGACAGGTCCAGTTTCAGTGACCCAAGACGGTGGCACCCGCTCTGCTTGAAAGCTGTGCTGTGGCCTCAGTGCACATGCGGCATCATCAAAGAGCTGGATGGGGGGTGGCAGAGGGCTTTGCGTAGGGGCTGCACGTGCCGACGGGTCTTTCACAGGTTCCTGACCAGGTTAAAGCACTCCGGCACATCTGCCCCAGCACTGTGTAATGCTCCCACGCTGTCCGCCCTGCTAAGAAATCACTTCAGCTGGCTATGGCCAGCCAGGCCTGTGGGGACAGCTCTTGCTCCAGCTGCAACCCAGGGGCTGTTTGAGGAGCGCCGGGGCAGCAGAGCTGCGCCATCAAACCTGGGACAGAGGAGGGTGCATGGGCTGGAGTGGAGAGCGTGGGGCTGTGCCCAGCGAGCTTTGCCTCCTGGATGTGCCTTGGGCTGGCAGGAGGGGATGGATGTCCTCCAGAGGAAGGCAAGGGGAGCCAGGGCCTGTGCGGGGCCAGAGGCTCTCCATCCCACGTGCTTTTCTCCCCAGGCTGGCTAAAACGTCTGCGTAGAAGGTAGGTGGCCCTCCACGCACCCTCAGAGGTTGGCCGTGCCACCGGGGCAGCCTGTGCAAGCCGAGGCAGTTTCTTGGATGTGCCTCCAGCATCAGAAGCTGTGGGCTGCAGGGATGACGGGGTGTCTGTCCCCGTTCCTGTCTTCCTCATGCTGCTTTGCTCGGCTCCAGAGATAGTCTGCTTCTCCGTGTCTGCTGCGTGATATCTGATCTGTGTGTAATGTCTGCAGGTCCCCTGCTGTCTGAGGAGAGATGGGGCTGCTTAGTTAAAACCGCAAATGCTAATTACTTACCCTTATGGCACTGTGAAGATCATGTTCATTTGAATTGCCACAGACCTCTCTTGCATCTCCAGAGACGAGGGACCTCAGCGGTGGCTAAGCTACGCATGAGATGGTCCCGTCCTGGGGGAGGGAGGGGTAACCCATGCGCAGCCGAGGAGATGGTGGCTGGAGCTGGGTTTGGACCGTGAGTCTGGGGGGGTCCTTGCAAGCACCCTGCCCCTGGGGCTGGATCAGGCCTGGGAGGAGAGCGGTGTGCTTGTGGTACTTGTGAGCTGGCAGTGTTTGGCCAGCAGTGAAGGAATAGCAAAGGCATCATGGATGGACTAACTCTTCTAGCATTCACCTGAGGAAGAAGAAATGATGGGGGAGCCAGCTCCTGGCTCGTCTGTACAGAGGCACCTTTGCAGGGAGCTCGGCTGCAAAGTTCTTGCACACGTAGCATCCTGCGGTGCAGGTACGGGCACATTTGTGACTTCCCTGCCACAGCCCATGTGTGCACGGCAGGACTGACGGGTCTCCCATATCTGACAGTATATTGCGGTTGCACGCATCCAGAGCTGGAAGACATTTTGGGTGAGAGCTGCAACTACAGCAGAGCTGCCTGTGCTCTGGGATACAGGCATTTCTTCCAAAATTCATTCAGGAGCAAACATGTGAGCTGCTTGTGCACATGTCTAACTGCAGCTGTAAAGGAAAGCAACAGAGATTTCAAATGGCACTGCCTGTTTTACCATTTCAGGAAGAAGCGTGTCTTATTATAATTGCCTTGCTTATTTGCAAGAAAAAACCCACTGTAGTTACTAGAAATTCAATATAGAAATTACTAGTTACTACCCTCTGTAGACTAATTTTGAGGGTAGAAGAAGAATGAGGAATTTAATGCACACTATAATGAATGTCAATCTTCTCTCTTAATGAATAGGAATCACAGTTTGCTGCACATTGTAGGGAAATGAAAAGCATCCAAAGTTCAATTCACTTTTTTCTTTTTTTCCTTTTTTTTTTTCTTTTTGAGAGAGATAATATGGTGCACAGCAGATGGGTACATTCATTTGTGAATGCTAAGGATTTTTATCCCTCACTGTACAAGTCAAGGTTTTCCTTCAACTGAGCTTTGTAAAATTTCCTATCCAAGCTGAGGCATAATGCCGTCCGTTTACAGAGCTGGATCCTTGAGAGCAAAGTGGTTTTGTTTTTTTTTTTTCCCTCCCTCCTGTAGCAAACCATCCAGACAATTAAAAGCAGAGATGACCCAGCTTGTACTTGATATATGTTTGCTATTCTCAGCCATGGCTTTGCTTGCTGGATTCGCAGAGGAGTGTGTGAGTGTGTGTGAGTGTGACTCGTGCAATTAGGTCCCTGAGAAGGGACACAAAACCCCATCCTATTGCTGCAGATGAAAGCGGTACCTCTGCCTGCTTCCTTAGCTGCTTCCCTTGCCAGCAGGGATCCCCCACTGCAAGCCAAAGGACGGGTTTGTGGCAAGAGCTTTAAATTTGAAAAGGCCGACGTAGTTAGCGTGGGACAGCCTCATTCCTGGCTGAGGAGGCTGTGCAGAAATTTGTGTTTTATAGCAAGGAGAGGGTGGGCTCATCAGCACGGCCCGGCTCCGTGGTCCACAGGAGCTTGACCTGAGAGAGGCTGCTTCGCTTGGCGTGATGCAGGGTCTCTGGAGGAGCAGAGCATCTCCATCTCACAAGGGGGAGGATGTCTGTGGAGCAGCAGAGCCTGTGCCAGGAGCCCTTCCTAGTCCTTGTCCCGCTGGTGCTGGTCCTTGGCAGCCTTGTCACTGTGTGACCCTCTGGTGTGGTTCACGGGACCTACTGGAAATCGCTGAGCTCCTGACTGCGGTCTTGGTTAAGCCAGGCTGGACATCATGCCTTTCTCCATGGCTCAATTAGTACCTTAGCTAGCTTGGAGACAGTTTTAGGACACCTTGCTGCAGGCAGCCCATGGCTAGAGGCCAGCAGCTGGGCGTTGTGGCTGGCGGCAGAAGGCTTGGTGGACATCTCTGGTGATGGGGCCAAGGCCCTCAAGTCCGCCGGGTGATGCGGCTGGAATGGCTGAGCAGGTCTTGCTCATCAGTCTTTCTAAACAGTGGTGGCTCACCGCTAATGTTTCCCTGGCTTGTTAAAAGTTATTCCCTGAGCCTGGATGGCCTTTCGACTACGACTGGCGTTTCACATTTCTCCTTGCATCTCTCAGGGTTTTGAAGTCCTAGCACTTGACTGCATGGGAGAACCATGCTCACCTGAGGACCAAGCCAAGTCCCAGCCAGGCCGGGAGGGGCACTGGTGGAGAGAGCCCTGTGGCCACAGAGCCCTATTACCGCTGAGGTGATCCATGGACTAAGAGCTGCAGAAAGGACCTGCGCCTGCCCTGAGCGGCTCCATCTTGCTGCGCTCTGTATTTCCTTCTAGTTGCCTGAGCTGAACCGCCTCAGTGCTCTCAGGAAGGAGCTTTATGAGGCACGGCACCCTCAGATGACCCATCTGTCACCCTTGCAGGTCGGGCAGTACCCGCTGAGCCTCTCTGAGGGTTGTGGTTGAGCAGGTGGGACCATGTTCCTGCCCGTTCCCCTGTCCCAAGCCTTGCAGTGCGGCCTGTGGTGGGCCAGACGGGGCCAATGCTGCCAGCGCAGCCCACCTGCTAAACCAGTCCTAAGTCTGCGCGCTGAGACCTTTCTGTGGGAAAACCCGGACCTTGTGGGGCAGTGTCTATGGGAAAGTCCTGGACAGAGAGGCTTATGAAAAGGATACTCTGACGGCTATGGTTCGGGTCCTCTGCTCAGCCCGTTCTCCATTGCATGACATGCAGATCTTCCTAGAGCCTGTTCATCTCCCTCTCCTCTGCATGGACAGCAGTTCGTGTGGGTATGGCTCCCTGTGATGGGGATTGCTTCTTGCGTGCTGCTAATTCATGCTGATGAAGGTGGTTTTAAGGCATGCGCTATGCGCTGTGGTCAGGAGGTGGAAGGTCTGAGACGGTCCTTAACTCCATGAAGGTCGGTTCCACCAAATCCCACAAAGCCTCTGTCTCCTCCTCGTTTTGGGACCCCCCCTTCAGGCTTGAGCAAAGACAGAGCTAAATCTGTTTTCTGGAGGTAATTCTGCCCGTCTTCTGCTCAAAGCCTGTGATTTCCTTGCTGTGCCCAGGCAGCTGCTCTGTGGCCTGAATCTGCTGGGCCCAGGAGCAAGGGGAGGGAGGCTTTGGGGTGTTTGTGAGGGTTGGGGGTTACAGGGGTGCTACACAGAAGGGCCTCCCCTTGCAGGTACTAGCACCCACGGCTCAGGAGTGAAAGGGTGTGGGATGTATGGGTGCAACAGGGGGGGAAGGGGAATTTTGAGGAGCACCTGCAGATCAGAGCCGAGGGCTTGGCCCCATCAACCCAGGAGTGAGTCCCAGGAAACATCCCTGGGAAGGGATGTACCAGCAGAGCCCGGTGTGCCCTCCGTGCGAGCCTGGCATCCAGATACAGACCTCAGAGGAGGAGCTGGCTTCCAGGGGCCATGGGAGCCCCTGTGGCCACTGCTTTGGGGGGTGGAGGAGAGGAAAGGCAGCTCTCCCCCAGGCAGAGGTGCTCTGGCGTAGGTCTGGAGAGGTTCCGTGCTAATGTGGTCCTGGGGATCCGGAAGGTGTTGTTCCGTCTGTTTCCTCTCATGTGCAAATATAAACTCCAGCTGAGCAGATGCCGGCTCTGTGTCAGAGGAGTTTAGAGTTCCACTGTTTTAAAATATTTATTAATGTGAAGATGTAGTTAGCACTTAAGCTGAGGGAATACAGTAGAAGTCTTTTTGTTGGAATGGAAGTTAGTGATGCTGAAAAGCCATTAAGCTGTAAATATAAACTATATTAAGTGCTCAGTAGCAACCTTAAATATCCTTTTGTTGGTTGCTTTGCTTCTGCGAGCCTGAGCGTCTGTTGAGGGGATTACTCACCGCTATCGCTCCATGGCATGACCAGCTCTGCCCGATAGCTTTAAGAGGGGCGTGAATGGCTTTGCAGGTGAGATTTCCTGAGCAGCGCAGCTCAGTGCTTGCCTTTCAGCCGCTGATTGTTCCACAGCTGATGGGATGCTCGCAGGGACTGCGAGTGGGACAAGATGGCAGAGCAGCTCTGCTCCTCCCGGAGAGGCTGTGCCAGGATCCCGTGGTCGCCTGCAAGGGCTGGGCTCACAAACCGCAGGCTGGTGCCTCATTTCGCTCTCCTTGGTCTCTGGTATGTTTGCCCTCAGGTCTGGAGAAGTCCAGGTCTGGATTCCTACCTTGTCCTGGAGGCAACAGCACCGGAACAAGGTGAGTCCCGGCAGAAGGGAGGCTCTGAGCGAGATGCCGCGCTGCCTGGATGAGTGCTGCCTGTGGGCATGGCTCCCAGCCTTCCACATTCAGCTCCTGCTGAGGAGTTCCTCCCCATCCAAATGGCTCTTTGCCTGGTATGGGATCAGCCCGGATCCTCTCGTCTTTGCAGATCAGTCAGAAGAGATAGGCTTTCCTCAGAAAGTGCTGCCAGAGCTCAAAGCGAGTGTCAGTGGGTCTCTTGTAATCACACTGCCTCTGAGCCTTCCCCTCTCTCCATCCCTCCCTGCAGGCTGCTCGCGGGGAGAGCGGTAAGGGGAGGAATGGGGTGGTGCTGGCCGTCTTCGGTGGTCTGTGGGTCATGACTGTGCTCCCTAAGCGCCTGCTCAGCAGAGGGCAAGGCAGAGCAGCAGAAGCCCTGTGGTGCTGTGTTATGAACCCTCCTGCTTCTCCGGTGCCCGGCTGTAGTGCCAGCCCGGCTCTGCTGCCCGGAGTTTAACAGACCTTGTAATTTCTGCCTGAGCAAAGGCTCAGCTCTTCCTTGGGCCCGTGTGTCTTGACGTGCTGAATCCCAGTAGCTGGTTTTGGGTCAATTATCCCAACCAAAAGGGCTGTCTGGGCAGCCTGCTCTGCACCCTTCACAACCCTCCCACGGAGCCGCTGCAGCAGACCCTCGGCATGGACCCTTGGCACCATGCAAAGCAAGGGGAGGCAGAACCTGCCTGCATCCCCTGTTTGGCCATGTCCTTCTGTGCTCCAGCCCAACAGTGGCACTTGATTTAGTAAACTGCCTTTGCCCAGGAGAGCTCGTATTTCAGTCTTTAAAACCAACCTGAATAAAGATTGCAAAAATAAGAAAGCCCTGCTCTGGCTGCTGAGAGCATGAAGCTATATGGATTTCTTAGGCAATTAAATTTTACATAATAGAGTAACTAGATGATTGTACAAATTTAAAGAGCACCTGGAATATGCAGGCATATTCTGAAATTTCTAATCTCATATTTCAGCCCTAGACCATTAATCTGTCACGTTTCTTGCCTGTATTTCTTTTTCTCGACGCTGCTTCAGAGTTGGGATATCACTGGTAAATGCAGCTCTTGCACGTTCGCCTCTAGCTCCTGTTCTGTTGGGTGCTCCTCCCCTATGCCATGGGCGTGAGCACCTGCTCTTCAGATCCTGTGCTCAGTATCGTGATTTTTTTTTTAAGGAGAATGGAGCATAGCTTCTCAGCATATCCTGTCACTTTGCCTCTGCCTTGCTGGGAAGCAGTTCTGCAGCAGAGCTGGGGCAGATGCTTGGGGGTGGGAGCACCATCAGCAGAGACGGCATAGACCTTCCTGGGGAGAGGGTTTCAGCCTCATGACACCGTCACGCATGGAGCTGGCGTGCTGGTGGGGGGGCATGGGCTGGGTGGGCAACAGGAGAGATAAGCAGGTGAGGGTGGGTAGGTCACTGTGGAACCCACATCACAGAAACCTCTGGCAAAACCTATTTGCTCACATCCTGCCGCCTCTGCTGCCCTGCTGCTCGGCGGCTGAACGTCATCGCTGTGCGTGGAACCGTGGCTCCAAGTTGCACGCCCTCCCATGCCCTTCTGAGCTCCCTGAACATGCCGCTGACCTCTGAGTATCCTAAGTAATGGTGGTCGCTTCCCCTAGCGATTGCAAATGCCCAGCTGGGCCAGGCTCTGTGCATGGCCTGCTTCCTCCCCTTTGCACTGATCCCTGTGTAGCAGCTGCCACCTGCCAGCAGCATCTGAGCTGGGATGATGCTGCAGAGCCCCCTGTCATCCCCAGCCTCCTGCCCGGCCAGCCCAGCCCTGACTTCTTTATTCTTCCCGTCCCCAGCTAGCTTTTGCCCGCCAGCCGCGGCTGCTGGCTTGCCCCCAGGACGTGCTGGAGCATGTAATCCCCTTTCCGTTGGGCGGCTAATTATGGTGTGCTGGCCCCTTCCCTGCTACTCTCATCTCTGTGCTTACCCCTAAGCTGCTTTCCCAGGTCAGGTGGACAGCAGCGATACTTCTGCTTGCTCTGCCTGAGCGGGAGGATGCTCTATGCCTGTGCGGAGGTCTGTGAGCGTGCGCTGGCTTCACGTGGTTATTCTTGGTTATTTAAAGCCTGAGATGCAGCCAGTGAGATCTGGCCTCTGAGCCTGGGAAGAATCGGGGGGGAACACCTGGATGTTTTTTGCTCTCCCCAGTGTGACGGTAGTAGCTGTGGCCATCTCACCTTCATGGGGGCCCTTTCCTGCCCTGAGTTACAAACTCCTTGTTGGCAAGCAGTTGTAAACGGCCCAGCTGCGCGAATCCTTCTGCTCTGAAGGCTCAACAGGCTGCATGTCTAGCGAGGAGACTGCTCTGGCAGGCTGATACCCTTGGGACAGTTTGCATTTGTTTGTGCTGTTGCAGGTTTTCCCCCCACTGCTTGTCTTTTGGCTCAGAGAGTTAAAGGAGAGATTTTTTTCCCTCTACTCATCACAGGAGCATCCCAGCCCAGCTCTCCAAACAGACCCTTGCAATCTCACTTGGGGTTGCAGATGCCCACATCTGTTGGAAACAGTGGCTGGTGTAGTTTTGTGCATTGCTTGCAGGAAATCAGTGGGCTCTCTGTTCAGCAGTAGACTTTATTCTAGCAAAGCAAAGGGCTGAAGTCGTGGTTATAACATTGGAGACTGTTTGCCAGCAGATGGTAAAACAAACATGAACTACGGGTCATATTTATGGCTAAACCACATGCCTTGTTTCTCCTGTGCCTTTGATAGCTGGACAAGCTGGCAATCTCACCCCTTTGCCACCAAGCTATGGCAGCTGCCCTGGAAGGTTTTGCCATTGTGGTACAGCTCCTGCCAGGCACAGGGGCTGCCTCCATACCCCTTTCCCTGGATTGATCCAGCTCTTTCTGGTAGGGATTGTGTCTGTAGGAGCATTGGACATGATGGGGGCCTGACTTTGGTCTGGGACTCTGGCTGCTTGTAAAATGCTGATGGTGTTTAAACAAGGAGCTGCTGTCAATGACCAAGGGAGTGGAAGCACTGCTCAGCGTCATCTAAAATAGGTCAGGGGTTGAAATGATCATGCAATGTCCCTGCCAGGCATTTCTGGGGAAAGCCTTGTGGGTAGCTCTGAATTAAGGGATCTTCAAAATGCTTTGTCTCTTTTTTGCGTCTCTGCTGGGGAAGGAGAAAGGCAGCAGCCTGGAGGTTTGGCTGCAGCCCTGTCCCCGAGGGGCTTCTGGAGGCTCGGGAGAAACAAGGGCGTAATGGGGGCGGCAGGTCCAGGAGGCCATGCCACACCTCCCACCCTCTGTGATGCATCCAGAGCCCTCTGTGGGCTCAGGGTCTTTCCAGCCCTCTGTGATGCAGCTTCGTTCAGCCTCAGCTGAAACTGCATCCACCCCTGGGAGCTCATTTGAAATCCAGCTACTGGAGAGAAAAGGGGGAAAAAAAAATTTGACCTGTTTCTGTTTGCCTGTGCACACAATCCAGGCTCCTTGGCTGCTTTAAGCTCCTGGCCTAGATCAGTAAAAGATAGATTATTTTCACGTGGAATTGTTTGGCAACAAAGACAGGTCTGGGATGTTAATTTACTCTTTGTTGTTGCTGAAAGAACCAAGGAGTTTTGGAGCCTGGTTGCTCTGTGAGCAAGGCAGGTAGGTTTGTGTTGTTTTGTTTTCAAAACAAAGTTGGAGGGATCTACTTTGCAGAGCAAAATGAGCAAGAATAGAAGAAAAGATGTGAATGCTATCTCTGGAGAGCTTTAAAAGTCTGAGCACCTCTGAGATGCTTTAGAAATTCAGAGTTGACCCTGCTCACTTTGTTTGAAAAAATAAAAAAATAAGTAAAGTACCCCTGCCCCCCCCCCCCCATCTGTGGCATTCTTTGGGAGGACTTCTGAAAGACTCTGAAATGCGCTGGCTGCTGAATAAATTATAAACACACTTCCTCTGGTAGAGTGCTTGTTTCAGGCTGCACATCCAAAAGCAAATTAAATACTCTTTGGTGTAATTTCAAATGGAGCCATTTGCTTCATTCTGAAGACTGCGTATTCAAATTATTTGTCTTTTTCTCAGGCTACTCAGGAGGGGGCTACCTCTGGCTGAGAGCCTGGGTGCGGAGCAGGCTGGCGTAGGCGCAGGCATGAGGCGGCGTGTGCTGCTCAGGCTCTGTGCCGGCTGCGGCGCCCAGGGCCGAGCGGGGAGAGCTCGCTCCTGCCTCAGGCTGCCCGGGTTTGGAGAGGGGTCAGGAGGCAGATGCTTAAATCATGCTGCTTTTTCAAGCAAGGAGAGCCCAGGTCCGGTGCTTGGGCTGTGGGAGGGCTCCCCTGTGCTTCCCTTGCACAGCGGGCATGGGGCATAGAGGTGCTGCTGGGTCTCCTCCGAGCAGGGCTTTTGCTGTAGGGAGCCAGAACTGCTAAACAAGCTCCTCTTGGCTGCTGTACGTTGAGAGCAGCCTGGAAACGGCTCAGCAAAGAATTGGGCAGGCCTTGCCAGAGTGGTCCACAAGGAAGCTCACTGGAGGGATGATTCACAGCCCAGTGCTGTCTCTGACAAAAAGTCCCCGGGAAGCGACGCTCGGAAACAGGGGTGACGCTGTCCCTGTGCCTGCTCAGGGTCCCAGGCCTCCCAAAGCTGTACGGGGAGACGATGTTCCAGCTCTGTGAGTTTGCTGAGCATCGAGCAGCGGTGCCTTACGCTGGCAGAGCTGCAGCACCAGCACCTCTGAGCTGCCATGTGAGGCCTTGTAGGAGCCCAGGACTGTGAAATGCAGGGAGAAAAGTGGGTCCGGGGCTGCTCTAACTGCTCTAATTCTTCACAGGTGATAGGAGAGGCAATAGCCAAACATTTATACATTAAGTTATGTAAGGATATAATAGCACTTTATGCTGTAGAGCGATCCAAACTGCACTTCATCACCCCTTCTGCTGGCTTCCTGCCTGCAAACCGGACACAAGATGTGTCTGTTCCAGCCTGTGTCTGTCCCCAGCGTGAGTTATCAGCTTGATTTCAGAAAAGGCTTTAAGTATATTTGAAACATAAAGGGGAACAGAATCCCCCTGTATCTTCTCCATGAGCAAAGTCCAGTCAGAAATATTACAGATTGATCAGTATTTTATATTTTATCTGGAAAGGAGGACGGCTCCTTAACATCATTAAGTGGTGACCTTTAAAACTCATATTCTCCTGCCAGCCAGATCGGGCAATGGATGGAGCAGAGATGGATGGCAGCGGTGGGGAACAAAATCAATTGTTTGCTGAGATCAGTGCGTGTGTGTTTTCAGTGGCGTGGAGGTCCCTGGGCCGCTGTTCACCATCTCTTTCTGCACATTTCTTTTTTACAGCAGAATAAATTCTGTTTGGTGCCCAAGATGAATTTTCAGAGTCATATGTCATGTTTTACAAGGGGCTGACAGTGCAAATTGGGGGAGAATAATGGTGCCCTGCCCTAACTCACCTCAATGACTTTATTAGATTTCTCATCCAGAAGCAGATGAGCAGGCTGGGTTCTTGGGGGTGTTTTCTTTTGGGAAGCTGATCTGCTTAGTTTCAACTTTAAATTTGGTGTGTGTTAATGCTCTGCCCAGATTAGGCTGTGAGACGTGCTGAGTGGCAGCACCAGAGCCAGGGGTGAGGCTGCTCATCAGGGGGCATGCAGTGGCTTTACACCAGGCTGCTCCAGTCCTAGACCTGGGTCCTGTCCTCTTCACCCCTGGTGCCATCTGCCTGTAGCTTGGGAAGGAGAAGGTGTCAATCCCAACGCAGATCTGGGCAGGCTTGCCTTGAACCCTCTGAGTTTGTGGCAGCCCATGGCAGCGTGGCGATGGGAATCTGCTCTCTGTCGTGCCCTGCATGTCGTCTTGTGTGTTTTAAGCTCATGCGCGTACACTGCTGGTGCTGTGAAAGCAAGACTGTCTCAAGACAGAAAGCTGGATCATGGCTGGCAAGTGTTGCCCCATGTGGCACATGCCCACGGCAATGTCTTCATGCTCTTGACTGTCATCTTCCGACTCCTGCATCCTCCATGGCTACAAGGTCATGGCAGGTCCAGCTGCCTTGCACGGCAGTGCAGTCCTGCCAGGCACAGGACAGCCGTGTGCCACAGCCACCCCCTAGTCCTGCAGGTATTTGTCACAAATTTGTGCCTTTGCAGATGGTCTGGGACTCAAGCTGTCTGCAGATGTGTAGGTTGTTGCTCTTGCCCGGGGTGGCTTTGCCGCAGCCTGGGAGCCCTCACGCAGCTGAAACCTGCATCTCCACTGGGGTGGCAACTTCAGATCCATTGTAGCCCAGCCCCCCAGACCATGTGTCTGCACCCCTCTGCTCCCCCCGCAGCCTGGCGAGTCCAGCCCCTCCGGGTGGGCAAATCAGCCTTACGTGCCATGTGCCTGGAGGGCTCAGTTTGCTGTGTTCCCGCAGACTTGGGCTCCTGTAGGCTAAGTTGGGCTCTGTAAAGTGGGTCCAGCTCTTGCTCTGATGCCCACAGATTGACTAGGTGCATGGCAGGCAGGAGAGCTGCCCCAGGGGAAGCAAAGAGCAAAGTCAGAAACAAGCAGGTGAAAGTCTCGGGTAGAAGGGCTGTAACTCTGTGAAGGGTTTCTGCTGCCCCGGGGCAGCGGGTGACCGGCAGATCCCAGTCCTGTGGGGCTGTGGTCAGCAGCGTGACTCCTGCCAGCTGCCTGCAGTTGGATCCAGGAAGGTAAATCCCAGTTTGGTCTCTCTGTTTCCATTTCTGTTGCCTGCAACCCTGGGGCTCCCAGCGCAGCCTGGGGCATCGGTGCAGGCAGCGGGGATGCCGTTTGGGATGTGGGGGCGGAGGGGAGGATGAGACCGGGCAGAGTGAGCTCGGGCAGTCTTGGCGGAGTGAGGGTGAGCGCTGGGGCTGGACCCTGGGCACAGACACATGGCATAAGGCCACAGTGACCCACTTACATCTGGCAGAGGAGGGGAGGAGCAGGCTCTGTGCTAGCCCAGAGCTGTCTCCGCTTCTGCCAAGACACAGTGCAGAGTCATTACAGGGTAACGTGCTTCCAAAGATGAGCAGAGAAGTGCTGCATCTTTTTTACGGCCCTCTTCTTTGACCTCTGAGAGGCGATGGTGAGGACTTGGTGCATTCCCATGCATTCAGTGCAGCAGCGGCTTGTTGTTCAACAGAGAGACAGTCGCTCGTCCAAACCAGAGGCACGGGGACAGTGGCAGAGAGAGGCTGCATCGCAAGGAGGGGTGACAGGTCCTAGGGACAGCGGGAGTGGCACAGAGACCAGCTTTGGTCTCCCCTCCCCTCTGAGGACAGAAATCGGAGTTTTCCCCAAGCCCTGAGCAAATAGAACAGTCGGCGCGGCTGCTCTCTGCCCCTGAGCTGGGGTGCGTTTGCTCCTTGTCCCGGGGCCACAGTTCCCCAGGGGAGTGAGGACAGAGTACTTGTGTCTTTCGGTGAGGATCTGCCTGACTTTGGGATGTCTTTGCAGAGCTCAGACAGCCCTTAAAGCAGAAGGTTACCCTAATTTATAGTCCCTGGATTTATGGAAGGCATATATCAAGGAAGAGTGTAATAGCTTTCATGTGGCCCATCAGCAGAGGGGGGACCAGTCTGCAGTCCCTGGGAGCAGGGACAGCCGGGGGATCATTCACCAGTGCAGCTGCTTTAACTCTTCCACTTCAGGAGCAGGGAAGAGACAATCCTGCCTCTGCCTCACAGTGGTGTTGCAGCTTGCTCCATGCACTGCTTGCAAGCAGATGTTGAGTCTGGGCTGGGAGGAAGCTGGAGGTGGTATCCAAAGCCCCTTGGCTTCTGGCAGTGGACGGGAAACTTAAGAAGTGGAGATTGCCCAAAGCTCATCCAACACAGCGTTTGGGGCCGGAGATCTCGCCAGTTCCCACCAGACTCCCTGCCCTGCCTGGAGAACCTTCCTGCAAAGGCCCTGTCCCATGCACACCCTTTCTCCATGCTCATGCTCCCCACCATGGGCAGGTTTGGCCTTCCTGTCCCTCCCTGCATCCGTACCCAGAGCTGGTGCTGCTGTTGGTGGGCCCCGTCTGCCCCTGGGCCCAGCACTGGGGACCTGCGCCCGGGTGTCCCTGCAGCCAGCATCGTTTCCTGGTGCTCCTACCTGCGGGAATGGCTTCGGTGTCCCTTGGTTTGTCTGACAAGCAGAAAGCTGAAAGGGCAGGTTAGCTCCTGCTTCACTCCCCATAGCTCTTTTAAGCAGCCAGCGAGCCCTTAGGAGGGTGGGGGTAGAGCGGTGGGGTCTGATCTCTGCTGCACAAGCCCTTTCCTCCTCTCTGTCCTGGGGTGCAATGCCCCATTGCCGCTGCCCAGAGCTGCCCCAGGTGATGCCCTGGCTGTGGAGGTACCCTAGGCAGGAGAGAGCTGAGCGGGTGGGGGATGGAATACAATCTTGGGTATCGGCACCATCCAGCATGCACCAGATGTTCATAGCTGGAGGTTTGTCTGGGAGCTGGGGACCACAGCAGCTGCTGACTGCAGCAGCGGCGTCCCATCGGGAGTGTTGGACGAGCCCCGAGCAGCGCAGGAGTGAGAAAGGCTCCTCTGGCTTCAGTGCCTGGCAGCGCTGGGGCCAGGAGAGTTGTGTGGACTGAGCCGGGCTGGAGCAGACTGTATTCCCTGCAGAGGGACTGGCAGAATAGCTCCCTTTCTGACTCATTCCTGAGGCTGCCGGCAGGACCCGAAGCAGCTGATGGGTGCTGAGGTACTGGAAGGAGCGGGGAAAGGGAAGGGTGAGAGCGTGGGCGGGTGTAAACGGAGTCCCAGATGCCAGGTGCTGCATCCATCGGTACCACCTGCCCCATGCAGGATAGAGAGCATGAGCCTTCCTCACAAGTCCTAAAAAGCGTAAATGGCTGGAGCATCTCAGCTCCCAGAGCCTTTGCTCTCGCTGTGCAGACCTGAAATCAGGAGGAATCACTTGGATTTTCTTCATGGACACAGCCGGGCAGGCTGAGCCCTTTGCAGTTCAGCTGACCCGCCAACTGGAGCTGCACTTTTAGAGCTACTTTGCTGTGAGCGAAGGAGGATGATGGTTGCAAAGCTGCTATTCCTGGGGCCCCGGCTCTCGCGTCCTTCCTCCTCCTCTGCAGTCCCTGTATGGAAACGGCTGTTGCCCACTCTAGAAGCTGGCATTGCTGCTAGAAGATGTTCTGCTTCTTTAGCAGTTCGAGAGCTTCAGCAGTTACAAAAACTTCTCTTTAAAAATTGATGCTGTTCTGTATCACGTTAAATATTTATTCTTAAGGAACAATGCGTTCCCCCCTCCCCCATTCTGCTATGATACCTATTTTGCATATGAGCTGATTAATAATTAAGTGTCTACATTTTATTTTGACTAACAGAAGATGTGCTTTAGCCAATTGGATGCCTGTTGTGTTCTGCTGAGCTGTGAATTCACTTTCCCTCTCCAGACTGAGGGATCCTCTCTGGTCATGTCTTAGAGCTCTCCCACTCTGGGAATCCAAGTTGGCCATGGCCAGTCCTGGACCACCTTCGTATCTGTAATGCTGCAGAGCCCATGCTCACCTGGCCACGGAGAAGACTGTAGGATCACCCAGTCCTTTACACCCAGCAGGAAGCCAGGGTGGTTTCTTCAGCCCCAGCTGTGTTTTCTCCCTGCCTTGTAACTTTGCTGTCTTCAGGCGAAGACAATGCACTTTTTCCAATGGAGAAGTCTCCCCTAGGCTGGGGCAGGAAACAGTTGACCTGGCCAGGCGGCCAAGATGGCCCATGGCGGCAGTGAATGCCTGGGTGCCAACTTTCACCGCTGCTGAAGTAAACGGGAAGAAATGGGTTGTCCTAGGCCAAAGCCAACTGTGTCCCAGCTGGTTCCAAGCTCAGAGCTGCTGCTGAGCCGCTGAACGGCTCCGTGACGAACGTCAGGTGGTGGCAGGAGGTCTCAGAGGACCGTTTCCTCCAATGCAGCTTTGAGCTCCTCTGTCCCAGCCAAAACCAGCACAGCCCCTCTGGGGAAGCCACTGCTGAAGCTGAGCCCCAGATTCCCTAAGTGATTCCCTGGTGTGGAAAGGGAGACCTGTCTCCTTGAAACCAGGACCTGGCCTGGTGATACAAACAGGGCTGCTTAGCCCCACTGGATGCACGCTCCTTTGGAAGCGGTCGGTAGGTCCAGCCCCGTAACTAGAGCCTCCCTGCACAGGAGTTTTGTGCAAGGGGGAAGCATAGTGTCTACAGCTTAGTGGGACTGGGCACACAGAGACCGGACCTCAGCAAACCTGCACAGGTGCTGAGTGTGCACCTCCCAACGGGTATGGGGACCTTCCCCTGTAAAGCCAGCTCTGCTAGACAAGGGGTAACTGGAGAAAAAGACCTCTCGGCAAGCTGGGACCCAGTCCTGCTGCAGGGGCAACTCACGGCAATGCTACTGTGACGCTACTAAGCTCAGGAACAGGGGCTGAGGAAAGAGCTGACACAAGGGCAAACTCTACCCTAGGATTATAAGGAATTAATCCTGCTAAGAAAACTGGATTACTATTCAGGAGAGGTGCTGAAAAACCAGCATTTGTATTCTGTGGGAGATTTTAATGTTAGCACCCTCTTCTCCCCGCCCCAGATTTCCCAAGGAAGAACAAAAATAACACTTAAGTTTTCCCATGGAAATATAATCCCGGCTGCTTTGCAGCATCTTGTTTTCTGTAATTCCCAAGCAGAATAATAGATATTCTTTTCACCTATAAAAAAGAAGCTACAGGATCCATTTTGGAATAGATGTTTTGAGTGTTCAGAAAACAAGGAATTAAAGCAAATTGTGTTGAGGTGTTTGTTTGGAGAGTTCTGTCAAAATAGATGTGATTCCTCATTGCGGTCCCTTTCAGGAGTGCTGCATTTTCTAAATGCTCTGTCAAAAGCATCTCATCTGGCTCTACCCTTCAGACTGGAATTACAAAATGAAGAGACTGTGCAAGACTGAGATTTACTAAAGCGTTTGGTGCAGATTCAGTGAAATCTTTGTCTCAGACTGAGTTTTAACAGCCTGGGTTGTAAGCGCTGTCATAAAGAGCAAAGATTGCCTGGGGGGTTGTAAACAGAGGGCGAGGATGGGTAATGGCAGAGCGCAGAGTGGGGTGCTGAGGCTGTGCGTGGGATGCAGGGGACACACACGGCAATTGGTGTTTCTTATTTAACAGCTTCATTAGTGAGCTGGAGGCAGGCACACGCAGCATGGTAATGAAAGGCGCAGATGGTGCTAAACTGGGAGGTGTTGCAAACAACAGCTCAGTGCGCGGTGCAGAGCGCCTGGGAGAGGCTGGAAAATCAGGCGCGATAGGGTGACGCTCAGCTCAGGAGCAAATGGCCCAGGACAAAGATGGCCAAGGGCAAAGCTGCCAGCGAAGCAGCAATGCAGACCAAGGCAAGAGTGTGCTCAGGAGGTCAGGTGGCAGGTTTCATTTGCCGCATGGTGCCCATGCTCAAAACCCTCCTTCCCCCCATCGAGCAGGGGAGAGGCTGCGTGCGTCTGTGTCACTTTGTCTCGCTGGCCGCACATAGTTGCAGAATTTCAGCAAAATCCTGAAAACCGGGGAGCAGAGAGGGCAGCAAGGGTGAGCAGGCCCTGGGGAGCAGTAGCTCTGTGCTGTTTGCATTGCTGGGGCTTGCTGTCTGCCCCTGTGTGAGTATGCGTGTTACAATCTGCTTTTAGGAGGGGAAGGGACCATGAACATAGAAGTCCCACCTTGAAAGGGCCAGTTTTGGTGGTGTCAGGCACTGGCTGTAATACATACAAGGCTGTAGGATCGTCTTGAGGACCCAGAGCTGGGACTTCTAATGAAAGAGCTGCAAGTGTTAAGTAAGGGCCTGCCATGCCAGAGGGACTGGCTGCCACATCCCTCACATTGGTCAGTTGAGGCTTCTTCCTGTGGGGCTTTGTTGAAAGAGAGATGGTGCATGGGGCCAGCAGTGGAGTGCCCCAGACATGCCATGGGAGAATAGGAAACACTGGCAAAGGCAGGTCCAGACCCTTGCCTGCCTCTGTGCCAAGGCTGTGTGCGTAGCAAACGCTCTCTAGGAGGGTAAGATCTTGTGTTTCCCATTGGTGAAGCTCCCATTGGGAGCAGGGAGGTGAAAGATGCACTGCAGGCTGGTACGGCTCTTTGGCCTTGCTACACCCGAGAGATTGGGTGTGGAAATGCAGCTTGTATTTTGGGCAGTCTGGCTTTGGAGGCACCAGCAGACGGAGGAGCTGCTGTTTCCCTCTGCCGTTCGTGGTTGTGGTTAATCACTGTGACTCATCTTATTTCTGATTAGAATTCTCTGGCTGTAACCTTAAGCCACTGGATCTTGCTTTGCCATCCTCTGCTAGATTAAAGAGCCTTTGAGTACCCTGTCGTTTTCTTCCCTGAAAGTGCTTAGGTGCCGTTATCAGGTCACCTCTTTTAGCTTCTCTTTAGAGGAGAGGCAGATCATGTGTCTTTAACCTCACACTGTTTTTCCTAGCTGTTGGTATCGTTTTAGGCTCTTCTGTACAATTGGTCCCCCTCTTCAGGCTTGTGCCTCTCTCTAAACTCACTTGGGATGGTTTTGCACTGGAGCAATACCATAATCCTGCCTTCCTTTTGTTGCAGTATGGGCCAGTTCCCTTATGGACTTGCAGAAGGCCACCGATGTGTGATGACGTTTATTGCTGACATTCAGTCCCAGCGCTGTGACTTGAGCTATCACACTGGCTGGACACCGCATTTTTGATGAGCAGTTATTATTTTCAGACATGCCCTGTCGGATTCACAGACTTGGGGAGCAGGAAGAGTTGGATCGGGTGCATTTGGACACAGGCAATGAAGTTTTGTTTTACTTCATTCCTGTCTGTGTGAAGCTGGCTGGCCCTGTGCCAGCAGCTCTCTGCTCCTGTGTTTGGGCAGCAGCAGCCTCTCTCCCTCCTTCCTCTGCATTTACCCGCCATTCAATGCCAGTGCTTGCCGCAGGGGATGCAGGGGGCTTTTGCCTTCATTTTCTCCCAGCTGGGAAGGAGGCGATGCCTGCAGCCTCCACTCTCCCGCTGGAGAGTTCAAGCTGTAGCTAATGCCTGGGCCCAGGTGTTAAATGGAGGTGGTTAAAATGGTCAAAATAGAGGTGAACGGGCTTTACTCCTGCAAGCCCTTTCCCTTCCAGCACGGTTGCACAACTGCCCCAGGGCTGCAGGAGTGCACAGTCTTGGCTGAAAGTTCATTTGAGGACACCTAATGCAGGGTGGCAGAGGCAAGGCTCGGCTCAGTCCCAGTTCCCTGCACCAAGGACTGACTCCCAACCCCTCTGACGTGCAAACGCCATGAACTTGCTATGCCTCCCAAAGACAAGCCGGTACCCAGCCTGTTCGTGAGAGCTGGAGGGAGCTGCATCCAGATGCATCCTGGGCGAGGGGAGGGAAATGTCATTCTCCTGCAGGAGTCAGAAATCCAGGCTCAGCTGGAGAAAGGAGACATGCCAGCGCCCTAGACCACCCAAGAGAGCTGGAGACCATGGCCAAACCGGGGAACTACTTGCACAGCCCGAGCTGGCAGGGCAGTGACCCTGCATGCTGGCACTGTGCATCCCTGATAGTCCTGCTGGGCTGCATCTGCTCTCAGCATCCCAGCATCCCAGCTCATTGCTGCTGCTGGCAGAGCAAAGACAGTTGAGGCTAGGATAATGAGAATAATGTGTCAATGGCAAGGGAGAGCAGCACCAAGACTTGGACCAGAATTGACCTGGGACCTGTCTTCAACTTGCAGAGACCAGGGATTGCCCTGGTGCACACTCAGCCACCTCCTGCTCCCTCCCAAGCTGGACATCACTCCTCAGTTTTGCTCTCAGAACATGGCTGTCCTTTTCTCTGCCATGTACATTGCAGCCAGGATCAGATCAGTGGGTTAGCAGGTCTTCCTCTTTTGTTCCATCACCGGGAGCTGTGGTAGGTCCAGGAGAAATTCCCAGGAGTGTGCTGGACATGGTTATCCTGGGATGCTGAGCTTGAACTGTCAGAGTCCTTCAGCTGCCCTGCCTTCAGGGCAGTGACAGTTTTAAGTCTGAGGGAAAAATAGATGGTGCCTAAATTGCAGGGGCGTAGTAGGAACTGCAGCCGTGTGTGCACAACAGGCACGTGTGGCGTGTAGCAAAGGCAGGTGTACATGTGCACAGAAGTTTCTCCCACTTCTTTCCCTGCACTGCAAATCTGTCTAGTGGAAATCCCTCTGGTTCTGCTGACTCTGTCTCCTTTGTTCACACTAAGCTCCGTGAGTTTTGCAGAAATACTCCCTTTTGCTGCAAAAACACAGACAAAATGAAAAATCAGTGTTTTCGTAGCACTTGGGGCAGGGGGCGAATGTATGAGCAGGGCTGGGGGTGGACCAGGAGCCTTGCTAATAGAGGTCAGCACCTCTGCTTTGGCTCAGGACCCATTCCTGAGTTTGCAAGCACTGCCTGCGGCAGACTTCGGTGGGTGGATGGCTTTCCTTTGGGCTCCCAGGACAGGCAGGACCCCTGCCTGTGACCTGACCCTTCCTCTGCTGCCGTTGTCCTCACTGGCCCCCAGTAGACAGGCTGGGCTGCGGTTCCCTGTCTGCAGAGGATGAGCAGAGGCACCAAGGTGCAGCAGTGATGGCTTTGCAGGTGTCTGAACAGAGACAAAACTCAGGCAGCAGTGTTTGATTTTAGACAGAATGGGCTCAGATCCTACAAAGCCTCCGTTCTGGGAGGGATGGCACCCACACACCTGTGGTCCACGCGCAGGATCCTGGTCCTGCCATCCTCTTGTGCTGAGCTTCTTGGTGTCTGTCTCCTTCCTAAGGCACATGGTGACTCTCAGCTTCACTTTCCCTGTTGTCCGTGTCCCTGCGTGAATGGTCTCATGCTGAGGTCTCCCTGTTGTCCCCATCAGCAGGGAGAGCAGCAGTGGGCAGAGGCACCAACAATGTCAAGGCTGGTGCAGAAAGCAGGAATGAGCCTGAGCTCAGCTGGAGAGAGCTCAGGTCCGTATCTCCCTTAGCCAAGAGCTTGTTCCTACGCCAGCTGACAGACGGGGAGTTACACTTGGGTAATACCTCCGAGAAGGCACTGCTTGTTCTCCTCCTTTTCCGTGCTTGGCCATGCTTCCTGCAGGAGTTCCCCTCTCCACAGGTTCTGCAACCCATTGCAGGCATTTCCATGGGTTTCAGGTGAAGCCAGGCCAGGGCTACGCTAGCAGCCAAGCTCTCCTAGACAATGTATGGGAAGGCTAATAACTCCTTCCTCTCCTATTCTCTGTGCCAAGCTTGTCTCTTGGGAAAGTCCCCTCTTTAAATAGCAGGCTGAGTGTTTTTAGTTTGCAGAGTGGTTTTGCAAAGAGTTGCATCAAGGACTGCTGGTGCTCGACCTTTCCCATCTTGCTGCAATTTCTGAGCGTGAGGCTCAGGCTGCGAAGTGGCTGGAAGCGCCGCTGACCCGACACAGCCTGTTCTTCTCGTCAGAGACCAGAGCTGCAGCTCCCTCCCGAGGGACCTGCCTGGGCGTCTGCAACTGGTGCTTGTGATGGGGCTCACGGAGACCTGGGCCACCCTTTGCGTGGATGGTGCTGGTGAGAAGTGCTGTGTCCCCTGAGAGGGCTGTCAGGCCACAGCCTCAACACATGGTTCCTGCTGCGTATGTCGTGCCTGCGCTGCTCCTGCTCTGGGAAGACTCAGCGTGATGGGGCTAGTTGGGGCGTGCTGCTGTTTTAAGTTTTGGGTCTGTAAGTTCCCCTGGCTGAAGTCAGCTGAGCCAAGTGGCACCAGCAATGCAGACAGTGAGAGCTGGCGGGGGCAGAAGGCACCCTGGATCTGCGCTAGAGCAGATCTGAGGGACTCCGAACTGGAAGAGAAGGTCACAGCACCTTGCAGGAGATTGGACCTGTGTGGGCAAAGCTTTCTTCCCAGGAGGCGAGAGGGGCAGTCAGCAGGGTCGTCAGCCAGAGCTGTGGGTCCCCTGCCCACCGTGGCTACACCAACCCCAGCTCAGATCCCTGTGTTTGCCCGTTGGAGTGGCTCATGGCTGCCAAGGCCCACGCAGGAAGAGACGCCTGAGTGAAAAGGGCTCATCAGACTGGTGGGCGAAGGTTAAATAAGGGCTGGTGTCAGGAGCTGGAGCTAAAGCACGCGTTGTTTAACAGGAACAGGAGCTCGCTGCTGTGCCGAGGGGGGTGGCGAGTCTGGTGTCACTGGCAGGTTCAGCGGACAGACTTTGCATTTCCCTCTTGATCAGCTGTGAGCTTGAAGCAGAATTAAATCCAGGTAGTCTTACTGCCTCTGCGGTGCAGGAGGTCAGAGAGCACGGTTATCTCCTAGGGCTTTCCAGCCCGTGACTATGGACCGGGCAGGGATGCTGCCTTAGGGGCAGGTTTATTCCCTCTTCAGCTCCCTGACCTGCCTCCTGCGTGGCCGGAACCCCCTGCTCACCCCATGGCACACACACGGGTGCTGGAGCTCAGCGACCAGGCTTGTGGGCTCCATCCCTTGCCCTGCATAGGATTGCATTGGACTGCATGGGTTAAGAGGAGGAAGATCCTCGACGAAGGCACACGTACGTTGCCCCGAACACTGTTCCTGCCTGGCTGGAGAAGGATCTGATGGTCTGAACAAGCACAGATCTGCTTCAAACCCAGCTTTGCAGAGGACTGCCGATGTGTGTGTGAAATGGCAATTGCTGAGCTGTGGCCAGGGGCTGTTATGTGCAGAGAAATCAGGGTAAGCACAAAGCAATTGAGAAAAGAAGAGATGTTTTTAAAATTTAAATTAGTTTTATTTCTTTTCATGTTGCGAGTCTGCATTTTCTTTTCGTCTTACAGGCTTGTGCTGCTAAAGTGGTTGTTTTGTGCTTGTTTCTTTAATTAGTTTCTTAGCAGTTTCCCAGATTTTCTATGGAGACTTTTTCTTCTGAAGAAGTTTATATCTTAAGGTTAGTCCTTAAAATGCTCATCCATACTGAAAAGCAGTGCCAAAGCCCAAGGAAAAACTTTGCTGTAGGAATGGTACAGACACATTTGCTGAGCAACAAACTACTTTCTGATGCACTGAGTCGTCTCCCAGCGAAAGAGCCAAGGGGCTTTGATTTGACCATATCCCATCATCAGAGTTGGCAGGTTGAATTTATTTGGACTTTGGCTCCTCAAGCAGTTAAATGCTTTAGAAAAGCCTTCTTAATTCCCTGCAGCTGGGAGTATGAGGCTAATTTTATACTGCTTCGTTTGGAAATGTCAACTTCCGTGTACAAGAATTTTACAGCAACTTTGTTCATGCATTGAAAACTGAGATCACTTTTTTAATGTTAACAAGGAATCAATTTGTTTTGAATGTGCAAAGATTTTATGCCACTAAGACAGAAGATTTTTTTAATATGTATATAATAAGCCTATGGTGCGCCCATGTTTTAAATAATCCATATCTTTCTTGTTGCCCTGCCTCAGAAAAGATGCTGTAGTAAAGGAAAAGCTTTTAGAAGGGCAGCCAGGATGAGCAGAGGTACAAAACAGGTCTCGGGTGGGGAAGGACCCATGTAGAGGTTTTTACAGTTTTGGAGACCTTCTACACAAAGGTCTCCAAAGCAATGAGTGGGGCAGGGCAGATAAGCAAAGCGTAATTAGTCGCTATTTTTAACACTGGTAGCTCTCAGTAAAATGGTGAGGCTGGAGTCTCACAGCACATCTGTCACTTCTGGAAATCTTTGCCCCAGGATGCTGTGGGAGTCAAAAGAAAGCGTGAGTTTAAGGACAGGAAAGGCAAACTGGCTTTCTGGGATCCATTGGTGGCCATAAAGCCGATGGCTCATGTGCAATCCCGATTTTGGAAGTCTCCAAACTGCTGACTCTTACCTTTGACAATGTGTCAGGGGAAGGGCGATCATATTCCTGCCCTGTTTCACCTACTCTTACCTAAGTGGAGGCTGCTGGCTGTGTCAGAGACAGGATGAAAGCCCCGATGATCTTTGTTCTGGTTCATTATGCCAGTTCTTGTATAAAAAAAGAATTTAAAAAAGGGTTCACAGGAGCAGCTAAGACCCAGATTCAGAGCTGCTTAAGTGTTGCAGAAACGGATTTAACTTTTAGAAGCTTGAGATTTCTTTCTCTCTCTTATCTGTCTTTTTTTAACGGTTTTCTAAAATTACAGTAAAGCATCCCGTGGGTGTTTTTTTCTGGTTGGTTTAGAGTGTGTGCGTGTGTGTGTGTATTTGCACGTGTGTGTGTGTGCGTGAAAATCCACAGTACATTGGTGCTAACTGCTTAGTTTCCAAAGACAGACGGACCATGCAGCTGCTTGGTAAAACGTGTATAAATCACACAGCGAACCTAAATAGCGTAAAACATTGCAGATGTTCTGAAACAGTATGAATTATTTTTGAACAAAAGCTCCCAAGTAATAGTTGTATTGGCTTTCCAAGCTTGTTGTGCTCTGATCCATCAGAAGGAAGCTTTGCTGTGAGTGTGATGGGAACAGTAACTCGCCTTGCCCAAGCTAGCTCTGAGCTGGAGGGACCTGGCTGTCTCCTCCTAAGGACGTTTCTCTGTAGTCAGGACATCTGATGTTACTGGTCCACAAGTGGAGGATGTTGACCAGTGTCTGCCCCAGCTTTCCAGGCTCTCATTGTGTGCGCTGGGGTGGGAGTCGCTCTGGCTGGACACCAGATGCCTTTAGCAAGGTGCCGTCACCATGGGACCGCCGTCCTGTGTGTGCCAGCTTGGCCTGGCGATCACACCTGCCTCTTGACAGGGTTGAAAGAATAAAAGTAAGTTTGACTGATTTCGCCAAACCCAAAGAGATCATCCTAATGACAGCCCTTATATACAAGAAGTTAACGGCACGTAACACGTCAATAAAGCCGACCAGCAAACCCTGCTCCACTCCCAGCTCTCAAGCTGGGTGACTGCCTCCGGCCTCTGCTCTGCCACAACCACCCCTCAGCACGTCCTCCTGGGCAAAATGAGCGTGGAGACACCAGCTGCCTGTTTGGGCTGGCGGACTGCTCGTATGTGCCCTCGGCAGGGGGAACCACAGGGCTCAACTGCAGGATCCAAAGATGTCCTGGGGACTCTCGAGGCGTTTCCAGCCACATCACAGACACCGTCTCAAGGAACTTTTTATTCTGCTGCTGTTGGAGCTTCCTTATATTGGGTTCTGCTGCTAGCCTTTGAGGACCTGCAGGCCCACTAACGGAATGCTCTTGAGCTGATTTGAGAAGAAATCTCTTTGATGAATGAAAAGGGACCCTCAAGTGCTGATTTTCTACCCGTTTACCTCTTCCTGCAAGAAGTAATGGAACCGCAGTTGTAAGAGCATATTGTAACTGTTTGTAGGTTACACGCTGTAGGAAGTCCTTGGTGTCCTCTCCCAGTTTGAGCTGTTTTCCCTCTCCTTACCAGCACGCCTTACAACAGGAACCTTTTCACTACTTCACAAAGAACTTACGATAAGAGTATTTCAGAAATCATTGTTTATTCAATATTTATGACAGCCTTGGAATTCAAATTAAGTTGTAACAAAATAGCACGCAGGTAGTTACTTCATTATTACACAATTTCTAAATTACTTTCCCGGAATCCTTTTTTTTCATGGTTTCCTAGTGCCCTTGTTGCAAAGCTCTGATGTTGCCTAACAGCTCTGTACTTCACCACTCACCCTGAATTTACTTCCACCCATTTCCTTAGTCCCTCCACTGGGAGCGGGAGTTGTCCCCCCAGCCTTGACTTGCCACAGTCTGAGCAGGAATATATCACGCTGATCTCTCCTGGGTTTCTGACCCAGGTCAGCAAATAGCTTGACATCTCCAACATCTCAGAGTGCCCCAGGATTAAGTAGCCTAAGGTCTACAACAGCCAGCGAAATCTGTTATTTGGATCCAAAGTGTCGTAGGCCTTAGGATATGTGTGTAGATACCTGTATAGGTAATCTCAGTGAGTTCTTGGTCTAGACATCACCTTCTTAAACCCCAGGCCCAGCAAAGCCTGGTATGGATGTTGTGCCTTCCTTTCACCTCCCTGGTCTTGTTAGCAGCTACCACCTCACTACGAGACCCACGGAGTTCTCTTTCTGTTCTCCTTCTTGGCTCCAAACACACCAGGCTGGGCATGAGCACTTCCTTCAGGGCTTCCTGCGGTGTCACTTACCAACCGAGATGGCATCCTCTGATGCCAGTGTTTGCATTCCCCAAACCAGCTCTCCCATCATGCTGCTCATGACTCATACTGGGTTGAGAGGTGTGTTAAAGGATGCTGACCTATTTTGTCCCTGCAGTGACCTACATGTGCCAGTCCCTTGCAGAGGTCCAGCCTATCATTCTCCAAAGCAAAGAGTAAAACAGCAGCTGTTGTGTTTAGCACAAAATAAAGCAAGAAAAAGCTGTGTTTCTAGCACCAAAACTTTGCTGCCTTCTAGGTTTCTCTTCTCTGGTGGCTGGAATGGCACACAAACCAGATCATCAAGATTTGATTCAGCCTGTGGCTTGAGCACGATCTCTGTAGCTTGTCCTGTAGCTCTTCCCCTTCTCCAGGAGACAGTGGCACATTTAGCACGAGCCATCTGCCATCTGCGTGTGCATCTCGGCACGGACCAAATTCCAGCTAGCTGGATGTGGTGGAGTTGTCGTCCAGGCAGCAGCCATGTCTTGGCTGTTTTTCACTGCTTGAACATGCATTTGCTGTATCAGGTAGTGTGGAGAAGGAGCAGCTATAACGTTCCCCTGTCCCCGGTCCCACTCTGTGCCCTGCCAGTCCTGGGAGAGAGCCAGCTCTTCCCTGTGCTTCTGTGGATGATGGGTGCGTGGTCTCTCCTGGGTCTGCAGCGTGGGCGGAGGTGTCCCAAACAAGAGCTCTGAACACCTCCCTCTGCCCTTGCTCAAGCTGGGATAACATTTTTTCACTCCCCCATGCTTGCACTTAAATCATTTACAGGAGATTACCGACACATTTATACACGCTACGTCACCTCCCAAACACTGCTTGCTTTGTGCGGTGCCGGAGCATTACAAAGCATGCACGTCAGCGTGTGGGCTGGGGCTGCTGCCCTGGGCTTCTTTCAGGGACCCTGTGGTGTCGCAGGTTTATCCTTTCCCCTTGCCCTTGAGCAAAACCCTTTTGGAATGCCTGAAGGCTCACCTGCCAAGTAGCTTCATGTCCCACCTCAGAGTCGCTCCCTTGCAGCGTTAGCACCAGGCGTGCAAGGATGTAGACCCCCCCCGCCCCGGGATGGTGGGGCAGCCCCTGGCAGCAGGGAGAGGGAGCTCCCTGGAAGGCAGCAGAAGCGGAGGGGATGCGTTCCCCTCTCTGCCGGTGTATCTTGCTGTGGAGAAGGCACTCTCCCCGCGTGCATGCTGCAAAAGCCATCCTCCTGGCACCGAACCTTGTCCTTCGACGTGAACGGCTCAGCACAATGCGCAGGCATCGCAGCACCCAGCTCGCCGTGTTGACACAGGCTCCTGGGAGAACAGCATCAATACTAGGCGAATATTAATACTAACAGGAGGAGGCAGAACCATTGTTTACCCTGCTTTTGTTAATCAGTTTGTTTCCATTCGTGATCCCAAAATGAAATTAAAAGGCTCTGTTTACATTGCTGAATTATCATCTGCTCCAGCAGGTAAAGCACTTTGGCAGAGAATTAATGGAGCCACGGACAGATTTGTGTCAAAAATATGTGCATATTTTCCCACTGAAGGATTTGTTTGAAGTGAGCTGGAATCTCATGCCTTTGTGTTTAAATAAAACATCATCCACCAACCTCCCGCACATGCTGCTGGGATGCTGTGGCCCTGAAACAAGTTCACCTTTAAAACAGCTGAGTTGAAGGCTTTTCCTGTGCTAGATTCAAAGGTGATTTTCCAAGACCAAAGATGGCCTTGGAGGGTAGCTTAAGGATTCAGAATATGCTTGAAGGAAAAATCCAATCCCGATGCCAAGGAAAGACAAGAGAGTGTGCATAGGGCTTCAGTCTGTCCTCAAGAGCTTGTGCTAAACTGTGCTGAGAGGGGGAGGGTGGGTATTTCTGTCTCAACAGCAAGAGCCAAATTATCTTCTCTGGTGCCGCAGTGCAACCCAGCACAGAATGGGGCCCTCGCACCTGCCTCAAAAGGCTGAAAAATCCAATTCTGATAATTTTTGCTCCAGCAGCACTAAATTTATAACCCAGCACAAGGAAGACAAGATCTAAAAACCAATTTAGCAAAAAATGGCCTTTGCAACTAAAAATTAATGCTTCGAACGGCCTAAATGAAGCTTGAAAATAGCTTTTTTTCTGCTCCAACCGATGATTCACGTGCCTATTTGCAAACAATTCAAATGCAGTAAATTGAGAGGAAATATAAATCAGGTTCCTAAGTGAAGCTGCATAAATCCAATAAATGATTGATGAGAGAATCCTGTTTTAAGACGCTGCTGTCTGTCTCCAGTGCTGAGGCAGAAAATAATGGGGCCTTCGCCTCTTTCGGCTGTGCCGAATGAAGCAAGTTTGCACCGACCTCTGATCCCTACTCAAGGTCAGATGCAGCTTTCTCTCTCCACCTGACCAAGCTGCCCAAAAAAGAGAACTGCAAAATAAGGCTGTGCTCACCCAAGGACCTGGCAGAGATCGTTATGGTCTGTCCCCCAGCGAGGAGGAGGGGAACGGACTCACCGGCTGTGCTGCAGAAAAGCCAGAGCTTGCCGTGCAACCCTGCAAAGGGTTTGGTGGTCCCAAAGAAATGTGGCTACTGGCACGGACCCCATGCTGCAATGCATCAAAAGCACGGCTCAAGCCAGCCAGAAGCCTTGCATCTGTGCCTGGTTTCAGGGCAAAGGAGCTGACATGTCTGACAGATGCTGGCTCTGCAGCAGGACCACGCTATGCTTCTCTTCTGCTCTTATGGCCGGTCTGGGACGGGACGTGTGCTGTTGAGAAGCTCTTGGCCCCTTTGTGCTCTCTGCTGCTCTCTGCATGTGCGGACGTGTGTCCTGCTAGCACAGGGGAGGTCTCAGCTCTGATCTTGGAGCACAACTGCAATGGCAAGGGCAGCTGGAAGGGTGGCTGGACTTGACGTGTTCCCAGAGCTGATGACCGTGCCAGATGAATGGGAGCGCAGAGACCTGAAAACATACCCAAGAATCTACCCAAGTATTACCCAAATCCAGCCAAGGCTCCTGCATGCTGCAAGCTATCCTGGGGCTGCTGGCGCAGTGCGGTATCCAAACCTTTGCTTGGAGGTGCAGGGGATAACCCACTGTATACGGGAGCTGTTTGCCAGGAAGGGGATTGTGGCCGGAACGCGTTTCTCACGTGTAGTTCTTGGTCTTCATTCCTTGTTCTCCATGTGACCAGCAGCTCCAGTGACTGTGCCTGGGGCGCTGGGAGACGTGTGCTCTGGCCTGGCTCCGTTCCTGGCATGGAGCCACCCGTGCAATGCGCAGGGCAGACAGCCAGCAGACCCTGCTCCTCCAAGACACCCGTTTATGACCTGGTGACTGATGTGAGCACTGAGCCTGCAATGAGTTATGAGTCTTTCACACACCAGCAGCTCAGTTAGCAAACCCCTAAGAGAAGACTGTCTGAGAAACGGAGGAGATTTGGGTACCCTGTCCAGCTGCCAGACTCCTGCCTCCAGCACAGAGCTGGTGCCAGAATATCCCAAGTCCCCTGAAGGGGCTGGTCGCTCGTCCTGCTTGGGTTGAACAGCTCTGCAGGCGTTTGCAGACCAGGATGTGTCACATGCTGCTGATGCAGCCCTGGGGGCTGACAGTCAGGAGCAGCTTTTTCCATCCTCAGACCTCACACGAGTTGCTCTGCAGCCCTGAAGTGGAGTACACCACTTCTGGGGTGTCACCTTTCCCATCTCTTCTGGGGATGGAGAACCTGAGAAACAGTGGGCTCCTGGGGAGCATGCGGTGCTGGGCTGTGCCCCACTATTCCTCCTTTGAGCTGTGTCAGCTTGGGTTGTAGCAGAGCAGATCACCCCTGAATAGGCCGTTTCACCTCAACCATTGCCCTCATTCTGCCCCACCATCAGGCTGCCAAAAATGTGAGGGGAGAGGATGGTTTGCTTAGGGATGCAGCAGTGCAGCCAGCAATGTGACGCTCTGGCTGCCAGGGTGCTGGGAAGAACCCGAGCGAAAACCAGAGCCTCGTTGTTCCCTGCTTGGCCTTGGGATCGGGAGGTTCAGCCACTTTTTTCTGCACCTGACAGGTCAAGACAGCTACCACCAGCTCCTACTTCCAGGCAGCTTGGCATAAATCAGCATCAGTGGAACGAGGTGGCTTGTCTCCGCTCCAGGTTGTCCCTGTTTGGATTTGGCTCTGACACAGTTTTCATGAAAAATTTATTTTGTGAGAAAATGGATTTTCAATCAAACCAGGCATTTCTGCATAAAATATTGTTTGCGTTGACATTTTCCCATTTTTTTTTTCAATGGTACTGTTCCCTTTCTTCTCCCACCCTCTTCCAAAGAGACAAGCACAAAAATAATTCAGAAGCAGTGTTAATTTTTCAGTGAAAGTGTCTGGGTTTGGGTAACAGAGGACTGCATATTTTTAGAGAAAATCAAATATTTTTCTTCAAAACTGAGGAAAAGTCAGTTTTCAGAAATGAAACCAACAACTGTTAATGTAGTGGGGAAATTATAACTATCTGGTGAATGGTTTGCAGAGAGAAATTGGGGTCTGTAACTGGCCAGCCTGCAGCACAGGAGGAGGACGCTGAGTCCCACCCAGCCCCTCGGCTCTACAGCCCTGACCACGCAGAGCCATGTGGGAAGTGGGTACAACAGTGTCAGTGGCCTCAGGTCCCTCCTCTTGCTCACGGCCGAAAGCCCAAGATGCCCTTCTCCGCGACGGGATTCACTGCAGCCGTCCTCCTGCTCTCAGCAGGCTGTGCCCAGTCCTCCTTTCGATCCTAATGAGGCTGGATCCGGCACCAAATTAATCTGCTCCACTGACAAACAGCATGTTGGGCGCAGGAATGAGGAGGCAGTGTCTGGGGTCTCAGGGGACGCCCGCTCGGTAATGGACCTGATTTCCACGCACCCGACGTGGGCTGGCTGCTGCTGGGGAGATTGCCAGCCCCCGGTGCCCCAGATTCGGCTTCCTTCTGCCCTATTTCTGACTGGCCCGTTGGCAGGCCGAGGAAGGCTCAGCTTCCCAAAAGCTGCCTGTAACAAAAGTTACTTACAAAGGCAAAGGCTTTGCTTCATCAGGGCGTGATGGATAGCCCGGGCACAAGTGAGCATCCCTCAGCAGGCGACTGTGGGTCCTCCATCCTTTGCGTGTTTGGCTCCGCTGATGCAGGGCTGAGGGCCAGCAGAGGGGAGCCCAGCGCCTGGGCTGCAGCCACGCGGCAGCGACAGAGGACCAAGCAGCAATTTCTGAGCCACGCAGAAGAAAGTGTCCCGCATTCCCACCCGTGTGTTTTGGGAGGCAGAGACCGCATCTCCCCACACAACCCTATGCCTTTACCACAGCTAGGCAAAGCAGCGGGAAAGGTCTTTGGGGGATCCCCAGCTGTCCTTGCTGAAGTTATCTGGTGTTAACTCATCATCAGTGATCCCACAAGAGCCCTGAGCCAGCTATTCTTTCCCACTCCCTGAGCTGGCTCATCCTGGGAGCAAAGGGTGCTGGTGCAAGAGAGGGGCTGGGGCCAAGGCCATGTCTGCGTCGATCAGGTGAAGCTGTCAAGGCACTGCATGCATCTGTCTGCTGCATGGGGATCCTGCTGGCTGCCCTTTAAAGGAGCAGAGCTAGCTCCGCAGGGGCCTCGGTGAGATTCACCCTGCCAGCTGCGGCTGGCAGCTGGCTAGGCACGCGGCCTTGGGAAATTCTTGCTGTTTTCCAGCTCTTGCTCTTTTGCAGGACTAGCAGAATTTCTCAGTGTAGAGACATTTGTCAATTTGCATAATTAAAGCACTGCAAACTCATCCAGATTCACAGATCTCTGCACTGGCTCCCCTGAGACTCACCACTTCTCTCCCATGAATTATTTATTGGCAGCGCTGTTTCAAATGGGCCCCTTTGTCTGCTGCGTTTGCTCCAGATTTCATCTCTCCAGGGCGGAGATGATGCTGTGGTCCTCTGAGGCAGAGCGTGGGGAAAGGAACAACTCCATTTGCCCCAGCCCTTCCTTCTACTCTGCCCGTCAGGTGCGAACAAGGGAGCTCCCTTGAAACTATGGGGCTGCCCATCGAGAGCGAGCTGAAGGGAATGACTGTGCCAGCAGCAGAGATTCCTGTGGAGCTGTCTGCAAGCAGGGCAGCCACAGCCTACAGCCAGGGCTACGGTCTCCGCACCGCTTCATGCCTCCAGGTGCCTGGTCAGCAGGGGCTCAGGGTGCCAGGGCTTTGCGTGGGACAGGCTGCAATGCCTCTCCAGCCGCCGGTGCTGCGGAGAAGCAAAGGGGCAGTCTGTGAGCAGTTACACTGCAGCTGGGCGCCCTGAGCTCTCCTGTGTGCTCCCCTTCTCCTGGGCTGCTTTGCCTCTAGTGGGAGCACCCATTAACTGGCTCGCTCGCTAGAAGCCGCTTTTCCCTGGTTCAGGCACCTAAAAAATAACAGATAACACAAGAGAGAAAGCCAGAGAGACAGAGGAAGGCAGGAGCAAGTGGGAAGTACGCAGAGACCCCTCTCATATTTGCAGGCTCTTCCTGCCAGAGTTGAGTGTGTGCTTGTAAATCCCACATCAGAGGAATACAAATATTTGTGCTGCGGAAACACTTCCAATGAAGTCCTGGAGCTCCCCTCCTCAATTCCTTTTAGCCTTTCAGAGGCTTCTCGGTCTGTGGCAGCCCTGCAGACAGCACGGCTCTGGCAGGCGAACCCCTGAACACCCGAATGCTTCCTCATGCCATGGCTGCCATGGCTCCCTGCCGGCAGCACCCGCAGCACCAGGAGCTCAGCACCACCCAGCAAAGATGGGCAAAGATGCAGCTCCTTTCCCTGCATCTCTCAGCAATGTCTGCAGAGCAGAGTGGGGCTGAAGCAAGAATGAAATCAAAACGTAGAGGTCCCAGTGCTGAGTTAAATCAGTAAGTCCAGGTGTCAGCTGCTGCGTACGGCTTTGCTAAACAGTGCTGCAAAATGATCTGAGGATGGAACACATGAGCGTGGGATGATGCTGGGGCAAGGAGTGGTCCAGCGAGACCAGAGCTGTGCTTTCCAGTCTGATACACCGGACTGACGTTTTACCCTGGACCTGGACCTGCTGAGGGAGTTTGCAAATTCAGCCCTAAAAAGTTGTGATCTGCCAAAATTACAGATGCCTGTGCAGTTCTCATCCTCTCCCCACCCATGAATATGTATGTACAGCGACGTGGCTTTTAATATCATAAGCATTTGCTCTTCGATCTCCTGGAGCTGTGCCAGCCCCGAGGCTGACACGTAGGGAAAGGCAGCGGTGGGAGCTGAACCGGGACCGCCGGGGTTGGTGCTGGGTGGGAGATTCACGGTACTTTGCTATCATGGGCCCTTTTGCCACCCGCCGAGTGGGGCTGGGGGGCTCCTGGCAATGCTGGTGGTGGGCTTCACTGGATACACAGCTGAAGGGCTTCCTACTGGGAGGCTGGAGCATTTATGCCGGAGAGCCCCAGCTCTCGCTGTGCTCATCAAAAGGTGTGATCACGCCTGCAGCGGCGAGGCCCATGTAATTTTCAGCTCCTATCCCCTTCGTTAAATCAGACGAGGCGAGAAATGGTACAATGCAGTTGGGGGCTATTGTGAAAAACCTCTGCGAAGGATTTTCACAGTGTGATGGAAGCTAGAATATTCATCTGGGCTTCTTAGTTTTTATTTTTTTATTATTTTTTTTTTCCTGGAGACTGCTGTTGCTGATGTATTATTTATACAGCAGGAAATTAGACTCTGAGGACTCAAGTATTCTTCAAATAAGCTTCCTAATTCTGTCAATTAAGAATGCACAGGCTGCTGGGTCTCTGGCTTGGGAAGAGCCGCAGAGGAGTGAAAGCTGCCCCTGGTCATTGCTCTGATGTGCGGCATCGACGGCACGCTACAGACATTTCAGCTGGTGGAGAAAGATCGTGGTCCTTAAATACATGAGATGCTAGGAGAGTTATATACAGCAGCTCTTGCTGATTTCAATGGGACAAATAACTTCCCTGTACTCTGGCAGGGATATACTGGAGACCTGAACGTGTGATGTCTCGTTGTTATGCTCTGTAATGAAATCTGGTGCTTTTCATTGCTATTAACAAATGGCTGCCAAGCTGGGAGACCACTGTTACGAGTTAGGGGTCATTTACTCTCTAATTAATGCAGTAATTCTTCATGTGCTCCCGGTGTACTTCTAGGGCAAATGAGTTGACATGTAATTAATACATAAAAGAGCATCTTCCCTCCTTTACCGCCTTTCCTTATCCAACGGGCATTTGTAAATGGGTTTGGAAGTCTCCTCCTGCACCAGGCCGTGGGGACCTGTTCCCCGCCAGGGAAGGCAGCTTGGGCAGAGGGCTGCAGGACAGGCTGTTCTCACCTCCCACACGAAAGGGAATCTCACTGGTCAGAGGAAAGGAGGAAGCAAACCGTCCCCGAAATGCAGCTGGGCACGGGGCCACGCCACTATTTGCCAGCACCAAGCTGGGAAACAGAGTGTTCCCTTCTACCTGCAAAATGCTCAGCCCCAATCTGTGACTGAAGATGTTCATTTCGTAGGGAGAAAAAGCAAGGGGGGTGGGGGGAGGAGAGGGGGAGGCGATGCTTGCCAGCACATTTACAAATGCTTTCGTCCATTTTCTGCACAAGGATGTCAGGCGCAGGGAGAGCTAAATGCTTGTCCTCCCCTTAGTGTTGCTACGAGAAAGGTGAGACTTTTCAGAGGACAACCCCTTCGTCCCCTTATGGGCTGGACAAGGTCTCTTCTACAGCCCCACGAGCACTCTGTGCTCTCTGGCTAAGGGAAGGAGGTTTATGGCTGCAGCACGGTTTTTCTTTTTTTCTTTGCTACAAATTTAATGTCCACTGCAAATGCAGATCTCTCCATCTGGAGGAGGAATAAATGCCTGCACTGTCTGCTCTGCATAGACGTGGTAACTCGTTCTGGAGGACAGGGACGCATCACTCTGTGCAGCACTTGCACGAGTCCTGCCAGAGGGCTCTGGGGACAGGACTGCCACTACGGGAGAACACCCTCACTGCTCTGGGTCAGGGCTGGACGGGTGATCCCTCTTCTCCTGGGGTGCTCTTCAATGCGACATGCCAAGGACCAGTCCAGAGAAGGACTGATTCCTGTGTGCTGCTGGGAGCATGGGTCTGGCCCCTGCGCAGGGAAAGATGCCCCCACCACCCTCCGTCTCTTCCCAGTCCCCAAAGACTTGCAGTTGACACCACAGTGACTGACTTGCACACAGCCTGGGTGAAGCGAGCTGTGGATCCCTAGTCACAGAGGAGAAGAGAAATAATTTCTCTTGCTTTCTGTAACCCTTTATGGCCTTGGTGATGTATCTCTCTCACTCTCCTTTGTCAGCGAAACAAGCTTTCCCTCCCAGCCTTCTGTAACACCATCCCTTTGTTGAAAACCCTAGCTTCTGGGAGCACGGGTTTAATTTTTAAAGTGGCTTATAGTTTTCTCGGCTGTGGAAAAAGATTAAATAACTCACCCATTTGGATTCACACAGCAGAGCCACAAATCAACGGATCCACAACACTGAATAGCTGTAAGAAATGCCATATGCTGTTTTAGTGCTTGTGTATGGCATGGACTTGTGCACGGGGAGCTAGATGTGGAAAGTATCCTTTCCACCATTTTCCATGCAGCTGTGCAGCCAGAGCCCAAAACACGGGCACGTCCCTGTGCAAGCAGCTTCGCATGAGAAGCAGAGATGCTGGAGGGTGAGTGTGCTACTTTCATGGTTGCTGTAGGATGGCAGAGCATTGAGAGTCCAGTCTCGGCTTCCCTGGATGCATGGAGCATGACCGCCATCAGGCAGGGTGGTGCAGAGCAGAGCTAAGAATAGCTCTGACGACGAGGGTGCCTCACCCTTCTTCATCCATGGGCTCTCATCTTTTTTGGCCTTGGCGATGCCCAGTCCCTCCCCAGGTGCTTTCCAGAATCTGGCCCTTAATCCCATGTGTTCCTGGCCCTTGCTTTCTGTTTTCCTGCCTGCCAATGGATGCAGCACTCTTGGTCATCTCCATCTCATGTCCACTGGCTGCCCCTCTATCTCGTCCTTCCGTGCGTGCTGTTGAGGTTACGGTGCCTTCAATTCAGTTTTGCCCTCATGCTGGTTTCTGTCCCTGCTTCTCAGCAATGCATGTGGGCCAAGAGCAGCATATCCTCCCTCTGTGCACTGCGTGGCCCACCGCTGACCCTCGGATACTGCGTGAAACCAACAAACCAATAAATAGGGAGCAAGACTCAGCTCTGAATCGCAAAGGCTTCAACTCATGTGTTGAGTCAAAGAGAGAAAAGCTGCCAGCAGGCACTCACTGGCAGGCTATTTCTGCTTTGAAGAAGCTCATGAAATATAAACCACACGTGGCATTAGACTTCTCCCTGTCCTTCGTGCTTATGGGGGAATAAATGCTTTTCTTTTCAGCTCTAGTGAATGCAGGGCTGAGCCTCTCCATCTGAAAATGCTGGGTTTACTATGGAAACCAGTCCCTGTTATGACAGCTCTCCAGTCCTCATCCAGGGAGGAATCAGAGACAAGGCTCCTGGGTTGGAAACAATGAACACGAGAGAGGCACCGAGCCTCTTCTGCACCTCGCTGGGGCAAGTGTGGAGTAACTCCCTGCTTGGCTGGCCTTGCCCTCGTTTGGGAGGGCAGTAATGGAGAGGGGGACTCAACACAGGGAGGGAAGCACAGCAGAAAGCTCCCCATTCTGCTTATTTCTAAACTGATCCTTTTCTTACTTGCCATTCCTATTCTCTATTCTTCTTCTTTTTCAGTCCTTCCAGATAGGAACGTATAAAAATGTAAGCCACAGTATTTTAAAGAAGCAGCACACTTACAAAACAAGGATATATGTGGTTAAAATTTTGCACTCTGTTGGATTATTCTTGCTTTTCTACTTGTCAGGAAACAGAGCTTTGCAGCGACCTGCCAGCCGGCTCCTGGGGATGACTGTGCTCCGCAGCAGGCTGTGGGTGAGAATGAAGAGCAGGACAGTCCTGGAGGGCACTTGCCTCTCATTCTGACATCTGTGTCACGGGCATGACACTCAGCAGAGATGCCGTGCAACGATCAGGAACTGAGGAAGCCATCGGGGGTTTGCCTACGCACATTACTGAGCGCCTGCCGCTGCTTCCAAGGCTGTCCATAGCCGAGCAGCTATCTGCAGAGCCAGGAGACATCAGAGAGAAGGGTCTGTAAAGCAGTAAGGCATCTAGCGGGCAAAACCTACTACGCTCAGGGTCCGCACGAGCTCTCACTGAAGGCACTTGCAGGAGATGTCACTTCAAAAAAAGACAGGTCAGCCCAGTATGGGTATGTACATCTGGTCTGGTTGTCCAATGACATTTATTTGACCAAACCTGAATGTCTATATCTAAGCAAGTCATCTTTGCACTCTTTACAGTCAGTGGAGTCCAGAGCATGATGTTTCTGAACACCTGCACTTTCTCAGCTGAATTGTGTCCTAGAGTCTGTAGCCCAGGCTGATAGGATCTCCTCCCCCAAACTGGAATAGTGAAATGCAACTGCGAACATCATCTAATCTCTGGGATCTGTGGTACGCAGTGAATCCGTGCTTGCATCAGAGCTGGCCCTTAAAGAGGGGGAAACAGGATTTTGTAAGATCTATGGCTGCCACGGATCATCTCCAGGACCCTTTCTGGGGGGTCTCTGGCCCTCACATTCTCCACAGTAACCTTCCGAAAAGTCCCCAGCATCACTGCTGCAGGCAGGAGAGCCTCTGCTGCTTCTGCAGCTGACACCAGGTCCGTAAATCACCACACCCCCTCCTGCCTGCCTGCCCTCCCCAGGAGTACTTAAATCAACTCTAAATGAGCTCTTTTAAGGAAATGTAGGCAATCAGTGGTGAATTATTGCAAGGCACAAGGGCTTTCTTGAAAGCGACGAGCACTTATTGGTCATCTGGACTCCAGAAGGCACAGCCCTTTAAATCAAAACGCGCAGGTCGGACTAAGCAACGCCTCTGCCCTGCTTCCTTGAGCAGAGTCTGCGCTGGCGGGTTGTCAGCGTCTTCTTCCCTCCCCACTGTTGTTTCAAACCATCCTTTTCAATAGGATCCCTATGCGTTCTGCTCCCTCTTTTCAAACTTGCTTTTGCTAACCGTTTTTCAGTCTGAGGACAGCATTTACTCAGGCTTTGGCTGGTTTTGAGACCTTCTTGAGCTCTTCCCACGCCACCCTGGCTGGAGCCACAGGGAGGCCAGCTAAAATCAGAAGATCATGGAAGATGGTACCCTGTTGCTCCGGAAAGGGGTGTCACTGTCTTTGGAGGGGTGCTGTGATTTGTGAGCCTGTCATTGAGCCTTTCCTCGTCCACCGTGTTTGCAAACAGCAGCTACAAACTCCAGCTTTGAACAGGGAAGGAAATTCTCAGAGAACACACAGTTTGGGACATTTCATTTGCCTCCTTCCTTCTGAGCTTTGGGGAGATAGATGAGTTAGCATTTTCATCTTAGTTGCCAGGGGAAAAAAAAAAAAAAAGCATTAGAAAGAAACCTGTGATAAGCTTCTGAATCCAGAATCTGGGACTTCAAAAAATTTGCTAAATATCTTAAGATCAGTGATAAAATCCTGAAAGTTAGCAAGACCTCCAGCGCGTGAGTGCCCACACATCTGCCTGCATTTGACAGCCAGGCTGAGGTTCAGGTGGGACTCCTGCCCCTTGCCCCCCCTCCCCTTGCCTTTCCTAAGCTGTACGAGTGAGGCAATGGGATCAGAGCAGCCTGTAATTTAACGTGAAGACAAGACATTCATCATCAGCCTGATCCGCTGATTTCCATGTTGTGCTGTGGCAGTGAGTGACAGCTCTATAATCTCACTTGGGGAAGTCATCGTGTGGGTCATATTCTGTCAAGAAAAGCACAGGTAATGCTTTGACTTCCTTATTTGAATTCTCCTAGTTTAAAAGCATTTCAGAGTTTCCTCGTTTTGTCTGTAATGTTAGCGTCAAGGGAGTCGCAATAAAATGTCGTCCCTTCCCCAAAATATTTTACCTGCAGATGAGAGCTGTTTTGGTTTCTGAGTGAGGCTGGGGCTTTTTTAGGTGCAGAAAGCGGAGCAAGGACTGGAGTTCAGCACGGGGGAGAGGTTGCCGCAGCAGTCATACTGCACAGTTGTGTGGCAGCTGCTTGGAAAACAACGTCTTAGGAGAAAAGGTTGGCAAACCCTTGATGACCTCCCTCTCTCCAGGGCCTGACATCTTTTCACTCAAGCATTTATGAATTATTTCTCAACACGAAGCCTAACCTTGAAGATACTTCTCTGGCCCTGGTCACTCTACCAGTACCAACTCCCCCGCCTGCAGTGTGCCGAGCCCTATGACCCAGCTGTATAATAGGGCAGAACAGCTATCCCCACTGTTTAGGGGCTGCGGCATCCATGTGCTGCAGTCTTAGAGCTTCTTAGGTATTCAGTGAACCTGAAAAGTCCTGAAGTTAGTGAATCTCATAACTTTCTTCAGTCTTGGGTGAGGGAGGGTATGTTCCCACAGCACAGTGACATGCAGGGCTGCAGCACCCAGGCTGCTGTTGGATATTCAGGGCATTCTCATCCAGGAGGATCCTCTCCCCTACAGCTCCGACTGCAAGTGCCGACATAAAGGAGCTTCATCACCACTGGCACCCATCTGCAGCTGTGGGGTTGGGATACCTCTGAAAATCAGGCCAGCAAGGAATGAACTCCAAATAATTCATGGTAGCTTGAGGGTGAAGCCTGCCGATGCTTCTGCTGTCAGGGGCCAAAAAGAGATTTAGGAGACAAGACTGAGTCAGAAAGCCCCGTGGTCTGTGCTGCCTGCCTTCCTGGCTTTCAACGGCCACCTCCAAGTGATGTACTCTTGCTGGGGTGGGGGAATGGTGCTCTGCAGTTCCTGCCAGCAGTGCAAGGATCCTGAGGGAGCAAGCAGAGGACACCATGAGCTTATTGCCTGAGCACACAGCAGGGGAGGGAGCCCTTTTTCCTCAGTCCTCCTCAGTGGAGAATTTCTGATTTTTAATTCCCAGATATGGCATGTCAAATACAAAAGCAGTCCTCTGAGCAGGGACTGAAACAGACCTTCTCTGTTCTGCTCTCTGTCCTGATCTCAAGTTCATCTCCTGCCTCATTCTTCGCAAGTCTTTGTTGTATTAGTCGTGGCAGACCCATGCTCAACACATTTCATTTTTCAGTCGTTCCTGCTAACTTTACTGATCCAGCCCTTCAGCATGCTTATCGGTTCATCTTGAATCGACTTGGATGTGGTTATGGTCTGGAGAGTTCAGATGCCTGAAGTTGGCCCCCTTTCTGTGGAGTCTCCCACCAACCACTGAGATGCTGCTTAGTGATGCACAAGTATAGCTTTAAGCTTGTGAATTTGCCAGTGAGGTGCAGGTAGACACGTTCAAGTTACATAGGGCACCAGGTCAATGAAGGAGCCTCTCCTTGTGCTGTGATGCTCCTATGTCATCATCATCACTGCAAATTGATGCCACTGGTGTCTCTTGCTAGAAACTGATGATTTTTAACCTGCATATGGGTTCTGACAGCTCTGCTCCCAGGATATATGTGTCTTGGACCAGCCCTGAGTGGTTGCTGAGGAATGGCTCTTCTCTCTGGGCAGATGTGCGGGGCCACCACTTTGCTGTGGGAGCTCACCCGTTTTCAGAGCCTTGCCAGCCTAGACAGTCTGCATGAAAAGCATCATCTTGTGACACTGTAATGAGAGTTTCAGCTGATCATCTTAAGAGGGATGTTCTTGTTTGTAAAAAGATCAGAATTTATACACAGGGGCTTTGCTTTCTACCCTTTTGAGTAGTCTTTCCATTTTCCTAGGATCTCTCTCATGCTCTGTCCAGTAACTCACTGTTGTTAAAGGTGTCTAAAAATATATAGTACTCTGTATATGCAAGAATATCTCTATTTATTCATTTTTGCTTAGGCAGGTAGTCCATTAACATCTGCTTTTGCTTGGAAAGTGTTGTGTTTGGCCACCCTCTCTAACTCAGTTCTTCCAGGGTCCAGACTGGCATACCAGTGCTGTGAATGTGACTGGGACGGCACTGGACCTGGTTGTTTCTGGTCAGCCTGGATTTCTGGAGCTGATGTAAACTCTTCTTGTAGTCTAAAGCTGTTTTCTCTTTCTAATGTCAGAGTCACTGGAGAGGCCATGCTCTAAAATGTCAGACTATTTGTACTTTCTTTTGGGGATAACAGGTCAGTGACTTCATCTGAAGTTCAGCGCAGACCATTTCTCTTAAAGGCTGGTCCTTCTCGATGTCACATCAGTGCATTCATTAGTTCAGATTTCATGCAAATATGATTTGAAATGTTCTTAATGATCTTGGATAAAGCTATGATACCTTTCCTCGACTTTGCGTGTTATTTCAGATAGTCCACAGAGACAGGGTGATTGATGGTAAATTTACAGTGAGGTCCAGCTGACCTATTAAAAGAAGGGTGGGTAAAGCAAATGCAGAAGAGCCAGAGGTGATGTGCCCCTTTAGAGGATATGTCATTGGTGTGGAAGGCCAGGTGGAATCTTCCGCTCCATCAAAGCCAATTCAGTATGTTCTTTAAGTACCACACATTCTCAGTATCTTCCATATCTACCAACACAGAACTAAATTGAAGCCTTTTGGTCTATCCCTACTATCCTGAGGGTTTATACTCTTGGATTAGGTAGTTTATAACTAGCTCATAAGTTAAAAATGCTGATTTCATGCCTCTTGTATTTCATTTGTCTCCTCTGCTGGATTGCTTGTTGTCTGGATGTGATCTGATCAGTGGTTACACAATCTGTATTCAAATGAGTGGTCTGTAGCTGACAACTGTTTATTTATATAGATGTTTGGTTTTTTTAAATCAGTACCTTACATCACCCGTTTATTAATTTCTGCAAGGCCATGCAAGTCTCAGATGCACCAAAGCTTACAAGCATCTTAGCAGAAACCTTATGTGTCCCTTGTTGCAAGTGCTTTTCAGTTCTCTCTTTCGCTTCCTCATTTAGATTTTCTTCTCAGTCTCTTGTAAATGTCTTTCAGCCATGGGCTTCCCTCGTATTGTTGTGATTATCAGGAATGGCTGAACTCCCCTCCAGGCATGAGGGCTCCCATGGTTCTGGAAGCTGTGGGTCTGCTCCTGCTGACATGCAGAAATTATTTTGCCAGCATTAGAGAAATTGCTTTGGGTTTGTGCATTAATGCTGCTATCAAGCCTTAACATTTTTTTTCAGAGATTGCCATGTTGCCTTGTCTCTGTTCTTCTGTAGCTGTTTTAAATAGTCAGGCTTCCACATTTTCCTCGAATGTCTTCTCCCTCTTTTTTGAAGTTACTCCCTTTAGAAATGGTTTTAAGTACACTTAGTCTCCCTCCTTCTCAGAGAGTTTTTTTCTCACATGCTCCGGAGGGAAATTTCTTGTGTGTCGCGGGACCTGACTTTCATTGCTGTTATGTCACAGACCACTCGGACTGCAGCTGGTTTAAGCTGGCAGATTTTGGTGAACTTCTGACTTGTGTGGAGCAGAGCTGGGGGGAGACTTTTATTACCATCTGTCATGGCCTGGGAGTGTCTATACCTCTAAAAGGTGATATTTCAATGTCCCTTTTTCTCCAAACATTTTCTCCTGAAAAATTTCTTTTTGTGGAGCACCAATTGTCCTTCCCTTCCCTTGCATAAGGATGACAAAAAAGAGGCCCAATGACATTGACCTGTGGTGCTGCGCTGGTCTGAGTGGTGGTTTTACATCCAGATGCTCTCTTCCAATCTAATGCAGAAATTAAGCTGGGACTATATTGTCCAAAACTTTCTGGTTTTATTTTTTTCCAGCTCTTTGCAAACAAACAGCCTGCGTAGGGTTGACCTGGCATGTGTTTGGTTCACTGGCTGCCTGCAGCTCCGTCTTCATGTGGGTACCAGCCTGACTATGTGGGGTAGCCACCATTGCACAGCTCATTTCTGAGGTTCAAATTTGAAAGAGAGAGGATGGACAACATGTTTTCCCCCACGGTCTTTCTGTATCTCCTTGTTGATGAGCCTTGCTATAGTGCCTGGTAGAGCAGTTTCTCCTCCTTCAGCTGCGTTACTTTACTGTGCTACACTGCTTCCTCCAGTATTTTTCCAGGATTCTGCAGCCTCTAGGACACACAATTAAGATATTTCAGCCTGTGCACAGAGCTGGTCCTCCAAGTTCAGCTGTGGATAGTGCTCTTTCTCTCACCACTTCCATAAGTTTCTTGGTGTTTTGGTTAAGCAAAAACATCAGAACCTAAGAGCTTTTGTAACGGCGATCAATAATAACAATTGTATTCTTTCTGATAGTCTCTAGGAGCCCCAGGCAAGAACTAACATTTGGCAATGCAAGCACAGAGCAAAAATTCACTCCCAAGTAAACCACCTTCCCTTCACTCATTATCAGCCATCATCTTGCAGCTCTCTGGCAGCTCCTCAGATATGCCTCTTTTATCTGTAGACTTTCCCCTTCACACTGATTAGTCGGAAGGCTGATCATTTTCCCCAGAAGTAGCTGCATTTTTCTAGCCTGTATCAATCTGCCATTTTTTTTCCACAACCGTCCTTGTCATTTATCTATCCCCACTAATGCTGAAAGCTTCTCCAGCTCAGTAGGGGCAAATTTAATTAACCTGCTATTTTCTCCCGTTCTCATCTAGATCATTAATGAGAGTGCCTAATGAGTCTGGGTCTAATAGTGGTCCCAATGGCCTATCACAGCACACATCTTCCTCTCGATATATCAACCAGTTGACATTAAGCTTCAATTGGGATCTTTCAGCCAGTAGTAGTCATTCCTCCAGTCCAGTACGAATTGCTGTTTCACGTAACGTGTCAGGAGTGAGTTGGTTGATGCTGTAGTGTGTGTCGTCCATCTGCCTGCCTTGCTCAGCCAACTGGAGAAGAAGGTGCAGGTCTCTGCCTCAAGTCAGGCATTGGAGGGATATGACAACCAGGTCTCAGCACATTGGGCTTATGGATGAAACAGCTATACACCAACGGGCACCCCTGCAAGCCTCTCCATACTCAGTTGGCCAAGCAAACCCCTGTACGCTGATGTGCATCAACACCTGGAGATGGAAGCGTGCACCCTCATGCTGGTAGGTGGCAAGAAAATTTATGTGCCATCAGCTTCGCAGGCAGCTGAGATGAGTTTGAGAACTGCTGTGGCAGTTGCACTTTAGTTGCTGACAGCTCTTCGGAGGTTTGCCACTGCAAGAGCTACCCTTGTCCCAGCCACCAGCCGTTGTTGCTGGGGATGCTGCGCTGTGAGAACTGGCCAGGGTCCCAGGGAAGATGAACAGGAGGACATTGAACTTGTTTGATTTCAGTTCAGGCAGCGATTTTGAACAAACCCACCCATCAGACACCCCCACCCCCTACCCCATCACAGGAAACCCCAGAGGGACCTTCCAAATCTAGGATTAGCTGGTTCTCTGATAATAGCCTTTCGGCACCAGCAACTAACACAAGGGCTAAGAGGCATGCATCACCTTCAGCAGGATTTAAACATGTAAGAGGAGAGGAGAACAAAATAGCTGCTGGATTTTAACTTCAGCAAATGTCAAACCATACATTTGGGAATGAAAAAACGTAAGGTGACCTCTAGACTGCCAGGAAAAGAGCTGGAATATTTTGAAAATAAAGGGAATTTAGGGATTCAAAAAGCATTATCTTAAGGATGACAGACACATGGTGGCTTCAGCAAAGGATGCTATCACCTGGGAAGAAGAAAGATCCAGAAGGTATTTTATCGATGAAAGACATATGTGAAGCCACCAGCTGAACCCAGCACAGAGCCGGAGACAGACACAGACCTCCCTGGCAGCCGGACCCTGCAGAAGTACAGAACGGTGAATGAAGGGAAGCGCAAGGCTTTGCTTAGGGAAGAGGAAGACTTAGGGGTGTGACAGTGTGAAGAAGAAAGGCTACTCTGTGGTGATGACTAGGAGAGGGATGCAGGCAGGAGACGCTGCATATAGACATCAGCAGAGACCAGGATAAAAGTGGTGCAAAGTCAAGAAGAGATTGTCCTCCTTTGGAAACAGCACAGGCTTGGTCCTTGAAACACTGGGAAGACACTCTTCCTTGAGGTGACATTTTATCAGTCAGTGCAGAATTTGTCCACAATTTCCTTTGTTGTCAACCTGATTTGCTCTGTGTGCTTTCCCCGTTTGCTTGGTGTGTCAGGCTGCTGCTGCTTGTTACACGATGCTACTGCATGATGCTGGTTTGACCAAGCTGTCCGACAAGGGAAGCTGTTTTGGACTGTTTTCTCAGCAAAAGGTGGGGGTGAAGGGCATGTCACCCTAAATAACACCTTAGAAGGAAAATAGCAAGGCAGAGGCCAAGGGTGGTGGAGCAGAAATAGCAGCATCTAAATCCTGGGTGGAAGTAGGTTTTCATGAGGATGTAACTAGTAATGCAGGAGCCTTTCTGAATCTCTGTCATCAAGGTGAGATTGTCTGAGTTTGCTTAACACTACATCTCTGAAAAAATCCCTAGAGGAGGGAAGGCAGAGATGGAGGCAGGAGAAGAAAAGGCCTGGTTCCCCACACAAGTCTGGAGGGGGTTTGCTGGGCTGAGGTGGTGTGCTGGGCAGTTTTTGTGGAGTTCTGGTTTTGGAAGGTGAGAGTACTGAAGGGATTTGTGTACCAAGGCTGGCACAAAGCACACGTTTTTGAAACTGGATAGCACCCACGGGAAGTGGCAGGGTTTGCTTTCCTTGTCCTTGCTCCCGTCAGAAGCTGCACAAGCTATTTCCCCAGAGAAAGGAGAGTTTGCTTCCACTTTGGCAGGGAAAAGAGAGCAGGGGAAAACGAGGAGTCATTTTTTCTGTCTTCAAATCCACAAGATTTACTCTTCTCTTTCCTTGGCTTGCATCAAGTGTGAGAAACACTGAAGAAAGTAACAGTGAATATGCTGGGATGAGCTTCTTCCAGGCTGTAAGAGATGGGATATTCTGCTTGTAAATGTATATATTCCCTATCAGGTGCCATTTTGGTGCCTGATGTTACTGCTCTTAACCTCAGGGGTATCCTGCAGGATTGAGCTTCCCAGGTGCATTTTTGTGATTCTGATGTAATTTCTATTCATAATGTGACCAATTTCTTCCTTTTTTCACTTCAGTTAATTCCTTTGATGATATGATTCATGTTTCCCCCAAATCAACGGTTGGTCCTTGGTCTCCCTCCCAGTGCTGAAAGAGGTGAATTAAACAAATAAAGATGGCAAATGAAATGGAAAAAAAGTTTACTTAGTATCATGAAATATTAATAGCCACTTGGTATTTGGGAAAATTAGTCCTGCTGCACTAGAACTACTCTGCATGGAGTGACTGAACTGCAGGGTGTGAAGTCTGTGTCCCCGTGGAGGTTTGCAGGTCCTGGCTATAGGATGAAGATTGCCTTCAATAAGCTTCATGGTTTGGTTCTTTTAATTAAGTAATATGCTTCAGGGGCTGAAGCAAAATGTGTTGCTGCAACATCCCTTTCTCAGACAAGGCCGGCAGTGGGACGGCAATGCCTACCTTGCCCACTCTGAAAGAGTAAGGAAAGGTTATTGGTTTGACAGGGCAGTGGTATCGTAACATGAATACCCCGGTCCTGGAGAAAAACACGTCTCAAGGAGTCAGTGCTAAGGAAATCTTTTATTTTCTCTGAAATGATCCTGCGTGCTTAAGCGATTTGCCTGTGGAGGCTGTGAAGTAGCATCTCAGGAGAGGGATGCCCAGCTGAGGTGAGACACCATCCATCCGGAGTGGTTTATGGAGAGTGACAGTGATCCAGCCGTGGGTGGATGTGCAAGGCTCTTCCTGAGGGGTGTGCATGGGAGCGCTGTCAAAATTAGCTGACAAGGTCCCAGCACTAATTCCTGGTCAATATCAGAAAACCAGGGGAGTCCCAGAGGCAGGGAAGGCCAGTTCCCACCACTGGTTTAAAGCAGCAAGTGGGAAGGCCCAGGAGGTAAGGAGAGGCTGGTCGGCTCGATCTCCGTGCTGCGGGAGAAAGAGGAAATGTTAACGTAGCTAAAGATCAAAGACATAGAAATATCATTGATTTCAACTGGTAGATTTCCCAGAAAGCATTCTTAAACCCAGTCGAGTTCTTACTTCTTTCTGATATTGTTTTTAAAGGTATTGCTGTCACTATTATTTATTAAACGTATTGCCACAATGCCAAGAAGCCCCAGGCATGGACTAATGCCCTGGTGTATTAGATGTGGACAAAAAAAAAAAAAAGTCTCTGCTCATGTATCTGGATTTTCATAATATATTTAGACTTATGTCAGGCACTTGTTTTACTTGGTCAAAAATATACTCTCTATTGAACCAATGAACAGTTATTAAATGGATTAAGGAACAGGCAGCTAAAAGCTCTCAAAATGCGATTGTTGTTGGAGGATCATTGCTGAACAAGCTGCTTGCAGGGTAGCTTTGCAGAATTCAGCTTTGACCCCGGTGTATTTCACTATTTTCATGAATGATCTGGAAAATATATATAAATTAGTTGCCCGTAAAGTTTGCAACTGACTCAAATTTTGCCATGATAAATAATGATGAAGGCAAGACTCTAATGCAGAGCAATTGCAATTGCTTGGTAGACTGGCAACAGTGAAACAACATGAATTTTAATACAGCTAAATGCTCGGTCATCCATCTCCGAGCGCAGAATGTAGGCCACTCCGTCAGGCTGGGAGACTGCCTGCTCGAGGGCAGCAACTCTAAAATTGATTTAAGGGCCATATTGGATAACAGGTGATTATGAACATTTAATACCCTGTAGTGGTGAAATGGATGAACATGATCTCTGGATGAAGAGGGGAAGCCGAAGTCTGAATAGGGAGTTTTTATCCACCTTGATTAAAAAGTAGGCAGCTGCTGTAATCTACTGGAGCTGTAATGAGACCCAAAGGCTGGATGTTGAACTGAGGGCTTTCGGCATGGAAATCTGGTGCAAATTCCTGGTGGTATACTATGGGGTCTCTGAACTCGGGGTGGTTACCTAGTGCAAGAGATGTGAGTAGCTCAGCCAGTCACGAGGGGCTGCTGCCTTCAGTGAACCTCAAGCCTTGCCTCCGCTGCGGGCTGGGATCCTTTCCCCATTGCTCGCTTCCCGATTTCCACGCAAACAGGAAGGTGTATCATTAGCGTCCTATTGTATTCTTGTTTAGCTTGGCTTCACAGAATATGCACATCTCAGAGAAATATGTTTATAGAGTTGTGGGTGTTGCGTTTCTTATCTGGCGAGAGTGGATGAGAGAGCTGCAGAAGGGCAGGCAAGCATGTCTAATGCTGAAACTGCAAAGGAGACAAAGCCGACACCCGATAAAGACAGCGGCGGTTGAATTTGCACACTTATTAAAAATCAGTCCCAGCTTTTATCTGGGAAAGAAAGAATGAGCCATGTGAACGTAGCGAGGGTGCGTGCCAGGGAGCTGGGAGGGATGCCAAGAGAGACAGGAACGGAGGCAGGGGAGGGAGCAAGGCTAGACTGGGCTTCTGTCCCACCGCACGGATGGAGGGGCCAGGTGTCCAGGGGAGTGCTGAGAAAAGCCCAGTGTCCACACCACAGAGCTCGCTGTAAGGCAGCTTCATGGTGGAGACCTTACATTTCCTTGCATGGATTTGCCACTGCGCTGTTCAAGATGACAACTCATGGGGTGGTGCGGAGAGCTCTGGTCAACCCGGCTCAGAAAGGAGAGCATCAAGTCGTGAGCAGGGTAGAGAAAGAGGATCTTCAGTCACCCGTGTCTGCTCTCATGTTTTCATTTCTAGCTGTTCTTTGAAAAAGTGGTTGTGTCTGAAGTTGAAAACAAAATGCTCTCCCTCTCCCAATCCTGCTTGTGTTGCCTAGGGCATTAGCTCCCAAGCTGTTTCTTCAGCTGCAAGGGCTGTCTGCGTCCATGCAGCCAACCAGACGGAGGTCATGGGAAATTTTTGGAGCAACTTTTCCTTCCAGGCTCTTTCCTAGACTTCATTCCTCCGCTCCACTTTATCTGCAGGTGCTGGGTCTGTAAGCAACAGCTGAGTTAAGTGTCATTTTAGAGGAAAAGGGAGAAAAATGCTGCCTAGTGCAATGGGGCACTTCCAGTGCTGAAGATGTGGGGGTGGGGTTTGCAGCTGCCAGGTGGGGTGCAGTCCCAGATGGCTGGGGGAGAGCAGGTGTAAACGCCATCTGGAGCTTTACCTCTCCTTTCTGTGAGTCACTCGCACGCAGTGCCTTCACCAGTGCCAGGTTTGCATAGGCAGGAAACTCTGCTTCTTACTAATAATGTTTTGAAGCATTCCTGAGATACTTTGGGCTTCACGGGAGATCTAAGTCATCTCAGGAACCAGAGTTTACTTCCTCTGGACACCTGTTTGTCCCTGATCTTTTATAAATATGGCACAGATAATACCGACTTCTGTAGGAGCTAGTTGTGATTCACAATGCGTATTTTCTCACTTCATTCTTCACAGTATGAGGACTGAATGGTGGCTGTATCATAGATGGTCCTGTTCATGCAATGTGCTGGATGCATCCCATCTGGATAAGATGGAAATGAGGATCGTGACCACTCATGATGCCCTCACCCACTGTGCTGGGGACCGGTCACAGCTTCTTTTGGTCTGCTTTCTTAGGCAACCTGGGGTCTGCTAGGATTTGCTGGGCTGGGTATGGATTTTAGTCATACGACACTTTGCGAAAGGCAGTGTGGCAGGGATAGCCATGATAATACCATGGCCATTGGTGCCCGTGACTTGGAAAAAAAATGCAGATGTGACATTTCTCCCAGGTTGTCAGGAAGGAGCCTGCTTCCTCTTCGGCTCGCTGTGCTCGGTCCGGCCAAGCTCAGCTTTGCAGTAAGCGCACCATTGCAGCTCTGCGTGGTGGATTAGGATCACGACAGTCATTCAGAGTGGTCATCCAAGATGAACTCATGACAGGTGGATTTGGAGAGTCCAGCTTGTACCTGCAGGCTTTCATGGATGTCTGTCCACCCTTGTTCTGCTGGCTCTCCTACAGCAAGCCTACAGCCTTCTTGCCCATCCTCTTCCTTTTCCCTCCGTCACGCTCATTTTTCCCATGGTGGCACAGGTGCTCCAAATGCTTGTTCCAGGCCATGTGCTTTCACCTTCCCTTTGGGCACCGGGCATTTTCTGCCCAGACCTCTTGCGTCTCATCTGACTTCCACATCAGGTACTTGCCTTGGACTTCTGCCTTTGTCACAGACTGTCCCCCGCATGGGATATCTGCATGAGATTTTTGCCTCTCCTCCAGCCTTTGCTGTTGTATTTGGTAGCTGGCATGGTATCATGTCAAACTCACCTGCTCAGAGGAGGGAGATCCCTACAAATCCTGGGTGCTCTGCTGAGTACAGAGGCTGATGCTGTGATTGGGCTGGGGGAAGCTGTGGTGCAGGGACCTTGGTGGTGTCACACTGGTGGAGGGGACACTGGAGAGGGCCAGGAGCAAGGCAACGCCAAGACTTTGCATTATGACTTTAGGAGAGCTGAACACGGCCATGGTTATTCCAGTGTTAAGCAACCATACATGATCACATCCTGAAAGGGGACACACTTCTGCATACAGTAGGGAAACCAGCTCACCTCCGAGGAAGAAAAAGGGAATACAGGGAGGATTCGGATGGGTCAGCAGCATCTGGGACCTACACTATATGCATGGAAAGGACCTGAGTTGAATGGTATCAGGCCTGGGACTGAATGGTATAAACCCACAAAAGAGGCCTTTTCTACAGGAATTCTCCATGTTTTTACTTTAAGGTCATAAGCTTTTCCCTTTAAAAGGTCATAAGCTTTTCCCTTGCAGATATGTGATAGACGGTTAGAGACAGGACAGATGGAAAACACGCAGATTTATTACATCTTACATGAGAACAGCTGAAAATTCTGCCTCTGCTGATAGAATTGGCAGAGACTCAGTCCCACCAAGTGACGTGGCAGAGCACAGAGCTGGCAAGAGCACTCATTGAAGCATGGCCTAGGATATCCGTAGGATTTTCCTATGCCTATCCATAGGAAACAGTGATAACTAGGTCAGCTTTTTAATGCCTAAGAGAATAACCTCATATGAAAGATGCGAGCAAAGTTTATTCCTCTTTTTATGTAAACCATTTTAAGGAGCATCTTTAACCTCTGTTGGTAGGTAGGGATTACCAAGTCCTTATTTCTGTGAACTACAGCTGCAGCTGGCTGCTGGATCAGGAAGATGTCACTGCTTAAAACCAGCTTACATTTTAAGATTTGGGCACAACTGCGGACTGTGATAATATTTCTGCTTGAAGGAAAGTGGATATTTGGGCACATGATTTGTTGCAGCAAGGGGTTTCACAGTAAAATTCATAACCACAGACTAGATGGCAGATGCAATTCAGCATTTATAAATACAAAGTAATGTACACTGGCAAACAGCCCAGACCCTTACCTAAACAAACACAATGATGGGCTCTAAATGAGCTATTGCCACTCAGCAGAGTGATCTTGGGGACTTTGTGGAGGGCTTTCTGAAAAGCTCAGCTGGATGCTGAACGATGGCAGGCAGAGCGCAGAAGCTGTAAGGGACAGAGCAGGACATCTAAACCTCTGCATAAGTCCATGCTGCAGTTGCATCCCAAATGTCGTCCTCCTACCCCTGCAGTGAAGAAGACCTGGAAAAGGTGCAGGGAAGCACAGCAAAAATGTCTGGAGCAGCATTCATACAATGACCTAGGGCTTGGAGAAAACCTGAGAGACTGGAAGGAAGGTTTCGTAGTCTGTTAAGGAGACAGGCAAATTCTGCCTCAGGCAGGCCCTGGGCCACTGTTTGCCTGGGGCTTGGAGAAGATGCCAAGGCAATGCTCACACCATTTAGTATTGCTTTTCCATCCGCATCTGCTCCTGACCACTGTGTCAGACGAGCCCAAATGGGCCCTTGTCTGACTCCGTGCAGCTCTTCTCACATTCTTGTATTATAACAAGGGCTTTTCTCTTTCTTATTTCCTGGCCTCACAGGGCATTACTAGGCTATAATAATTTATATTAGTGTTATTGTTATACAGGCACCTAATGACTCCTGTATTTAAATCCCTTGATATTTTCCCCTATGAAGGTTTCTCATGACCTTTTCTTTGAGACTCTCTCACACCTCCGTGGCTTGCAGCAAGCCTTTGAAATTCAGCAGGAAGAAAACCCTCTGGCTAGAGGAGACTGGTTGGTTGGGGTTTTTTTTGCTCCTCATCAAATTCATATTCAGATTGGCTGAAATATAAACTGTTAACTATCACCTTTTCCTTTCTCTCCGTGATGTTGCTGAGGGAAATGCTGGCAAACCACCAGAAGTATAACCCTGCCCAAATGTTGTTAGGCTAAACCGGCGCTGCTGCCAAAATGCTGGGCGCGCTGGAGAGCCCCTGGCAGGGATGGGGAGCACTGCCGTCCGGGAGATGCTTTGGCACGTGCCTGTGAACGGATGGAGCTGCCCTGGTTAAGGTTTGTGCTGCACTCAGCTCACGTAATGAGTCGTGTAGCTCAGCCCTAAGCGGTGCTGAAGAATCAGCATTCAAACCCCTCTGGAGATTTGTGAGGATGGATTCTAAGAATTGCACATGATATAACTCTCTTTTACCTTCTTCCTTTAAAAATATCCCTGCAATATTAAGTCCAAAAATCACATTAAGGGAGTATGATTTAGGTGGAAAAGATGAACACCTAGAAGTTAGGAAATGGCACATCTATTGCCTCCATCCCCTGCCTGGATGCATTATGGAAATGACCTTTCATTTCTGACCGCGTATGATATTTTTTCTGCTGCAGTCCTGTCTTGTTCAGGGCAGAGGCTGGACATACCAAAGAGCAGGACTGAGGCTGTACTGCCAAAGGGCATGAAGAGCACCACAGTCCCAAAGGTTAATGGGTCTGGATGCAGTTGCAGAGCACGTGGGATCAGAGACTGTACCTGTAGAAGTTAGAGGTGGGGTTCAGGTGCCTAAACATGGCTGCCGGCTACCATTTATATCACGCCCAGCTCCAGCTGCTGGAAGAGCGCAGGTCTCCTAGAGAAGCTGTGTCAAATCTGCCAGCACTCATGTTGGCATCTCAGACCCTCAAGGGTGTCTAGAAGGTAATTAGCCGCCTATTTTTAGGCATCTAGGATTCAGCACCGGAACAAGGCGTAGGTGTTTTGGTGCGAGCTGGGACTGCGAGCAACGGCCCATGGAGACGGAGCTGACCCAGTCAGCCAAGCCCGGAGAGCAATTCAGCGCCCCGGAGCAGACATGATGCTGCAGTCAGCAAGCCCACTCCAGTGACCCCGCTGACTGTTCGCCTCGAGAGGGGTGCCTGACACCCCAACATCCCCACCGAGCTGCAGATATACCACAGGACCTGCAGCAGCCCCAAAATGTTCTGCTGCAGCTGGCTGCCAGGCAGCTTCCTGAGGATGCTTGCACGGCAGTGGGGCACCTGTGTGCTGAGACCTGGTCTGTTCATACCTGCTCCGGGTCCTCAGTTCCCCAGAGCTGGTTGCTTCTCCTAGTTGGTTGTGTGGTGGCAGAGCATCACTCCTCTCCTCTCCTTCTCACCCTAAAGCCACTCCAGCTGCACCATCATGAACCAGCCTACCTCTCCGCAGCGGAGGGAGGGAGGAGGCAGCAGAAGGGAGGGAAAGTCCAGCCTGGGGTGAGACTTGTCCAAACCAATTCTCCTTCCACAGTCACCTCTCAGCTCGCCTTCGACTTGAAATGCATAAAAGTGCTGCCCTCTTCCTCTTGGCACACACAGACTCACACACATAGACCCACCTTTGGCCACAGGACAAAGCAGGAGACACTGAAGCTGCTTTGCGGAGTGTCTTTCAAAGCCATGTGCTGAATTTCAAACAATATCTGTTCAGAACAGGGAATTAAGCAGCTATAGTGTCTCCATACTATAAACAAAGGCAAAATGCTGTGTGCATCAGCAAAAGGCTTTATATTGTAAAGTACTCCCTTTATGTCCAACCAGGAGAGAATTCAAATGATTATTGACCCTCCACTGTAGGAAAGCCGCATTATAATATCTCCAAATCAATAGAGACAAGTGCAGAGCGGCAGAGAAAGGCCATGGCTCTGCAAACTGCAGAAAATTGCATTTTGCTTTGGCCTCTTAAAAAGTTTGCAAAGCATCTATTAGAGGCCCCCGGAGCCTTTTCTTTCTAATTGCCATGTTTGACAACGCGATCGCACAGGGGACTAGCGGAAAGACAGATAATGGACCCACTTTAATTGCTTCCCAGTTCCATGAGTCATAACACTTCTGAGATGGCAAAGGGGAAGTGCGGCAGTTTGACTGAAGGAGGTTTCTGGCTTTTAAGAAAGCTCTGGAGGAACAAATGCTAAACTCAAAGCCAATGTCTTGGAGGGACTGAAGGTACCAGCTACTGGATTTTCTTTCATCTTTTGCTTTTGACTGGAACTATCCAGTTAAGTTTTAATCATGTTCTTGAAGGGGTAGGAATGGCTTCTCGTCTAAGAGATGAGGGAGTGGATGTCACGCCAAGACCCTTTTTCTCAGAGATGGGCACTAACATTGAGTCCAGCAGTCTGGCATCAGTCAGTCAGCGGTGGTGGGAGAACACTGCATATGCAGAGCTCTGGTTGGATTTATCTGGCAGGTCGAGGGAAGGATGCTGTAGTTCCCCCACTGGGAGCTGGGCTTGGCACGTATTTCTGGGAACAGACACACAGTGGATCTTCTGACCTCCCTCCTCCCTGTGGCACCAGTGAATATCTCCTGTACTTCTGGCCTAAGGGCAGGGTGTGTTTTTCCTGGAAAAAGAAGGAGCCCACAGCCGGAGCTGAACCCAGTGCTCCAGGAAGACGAATGATGGCATTTGCCTGTGCCAGCCAGGCTGCGGAGTAGCTGGGCTCTTCCTGCCCAGGTTCTCTGGATTCTTGTCGCCTGCCCTCCACCAGGTCTTTGACCTTTCTGCTCAGGGCAGCACCCACTGGGACCCCTCAGCATCGTGGATACTTGGTGCCTCCCAAGAGGAGCAGAAGCCCGCGACACTCACACTATTCCTGGCAAATTGCAAGCCGTGTCTGTGTGATCTTTGCCTGGCCACCCTGTGAAGGTCTTAATCCTTCCCCTCTGCTTTGTGCCAAAGGGAGCAAGCTGCAGCGTGGTGTACAGGACAGCGTACAGGCTCTGGGCGCTGCCAGGATGTATCCCAGCCTCTCTGGGAATGGACTGTTTTGCCTGGGTGCTGCCTTCGCCTCAGCTGGACAAGCCTGGGGACATGGTGGTTGTGAAGGAGGGGAAGAGGACGGAAAGGAGAGGTCATCAAAAAGGGGGAGGAACAAGGGGAGGTGGGGAGGAGAACGGGAGAAGGTGGAGCACCTGGTTTTCTGCCAGGGTGCACAGCTGATGGGCGCTGGGGTGCCCGGTTCCTGTACACACCTCTGCAATACAGTCCCCGGATCGGTGCTCCAGCTCCTTCCTCCGCGTTCTGGCCCCAGCTCCGTGCTAGAGCACGAGGCTCAGTGAGGTGATGCTCCACACCATGCTGCGGTGCTCGGCTCAGCATAAAGGGACTTGGGTCTCTGCCTTGTGTCATGACATTGGGCCCCAGAAGAGGTGCCTGTTTCCAGCTGATGGGCTCCAGCCCCAGGGGCACAGGGCAGTGATACCATTGGCCTGTCTCGATTTTGCAGGGCTTGGTCTAGAGTAAGAGATTACCTGAAAATATGGGGGTATATTCCAGGCAGACAGGAACAAGCTCTGCTGTGCTTCAAACCATTCGAAAACTGTGCGTCTGTGTTAACGTGGCTTGATGCCAGGTCTTAGCAACCTTCCTGTCCCAGGACCCTGCTTTGTGCTCATCCTTGTCCTAAAGTGGTCACTTGGCACCTGGTCAGAAAAGCAAGGTGATTTTTGCCTGGAACTGGACGGACGAAACTATCCTGGCGCAAGGTGTGGATGATTCATGGCACTTGGTGGCAACTGTGGTCTGGGACACACTGAGCACAAGGCACAGTTACTGGTTGAACACCAGTGATGGAGAAGCTACTTGGAGGAGCAGGGAAGGCCGAGGCATGGTCCCTCTGGTCTCTGCCACAGCACACCCCAGTCTGGCTCGGGAAGAAAGGGTCACCTTGACTTCCCGAGGCTGTCTGTGGACTGCACCCACTCCTGAAGTTGCTTCAGGCCCTGCGCTGGCCAGGGACCCTCTGATGATTGCTGGGTGCTGAGCTTGTCACAGATCAGTCAGGACACAGTTGAGCTGCACAGTGGGAAACTAACTGGAAAAAAGCTTTGAGGGATGATTGACAGTAACTGTCTCCGGTGGAAGGAGCTAATCCGAGCAGCTCATGAACACCAGGTCCCTAATTAAAGCACACAGGCTAGCCCTGCCTGTAATTAATTTCCCTATGCTGCTCCACTGGCAGCCAGCTATCAGTGCCACTGACTCACAGCTCCCGGCAGCCTCAGAGGCATCGGCAGCAGGAGAAGAAAAGCCGTGGTTCAGAGTGGAGCAGGATTTGCCCCTTCCCCTCTGCTCCTCCGTGCTGGTGAGAAGCCTTAGTGTCCTTCCAGCTCTGCACACACACAGAAGCTGGGACAGGACCTTGCTGCCCGGCCCCAGCAGCTCTGTCCATAGGAAGGGGCTGGTGGTGCACGCTCAGTGCACAAGCAGTCCAGTGATCCAGAGGGTGCAGCAGCACGGCTGTCAGGAGCCGGGGGCACGGGGCAGGGTGGTATTCATATGCATAGCTTGTTCTCTGCCAGCTGCTTCATGTTCTCTCTGTCTCTCCCCGTGTATACATATATTTATTATGCGCTTGCCTCCCCTGGCTGGAGCTTGAACAGGAGTGTTGTCATTGTGATTCCTCTCCCACAGGAATGGTTCTTCGCGTTCACTCCGCTGTGAGCGTGTCACATATTTATAAGGCATGTGGGATGCATCTGGGTTGTGGTTGGGTTTTCCCTGAGTAAGCTGTAGCCCCTGCAGTATTGCCAAGGCAGAGAGGAGCAGCAGGGAAGAGGCGTGGAGCCTGCAGCAGTGTCTGCAGTCCGAGCGCCGTTTTGCTGCAGCGGGTGGGTGGTATTCTGTAGCGAGGTGAATCCCATTGCTCCAGTGCCACCCTGGCCCCTGTCATCTGAATCACGAAACTGCAGAAGGAGGCTCCAGAAAGTCCTGTTTCTCTGGCTACGGGTTTTCATTATCAGCTGGAGAGGAATCGCGCTGGTCAGAGAGTTGCCAGCTTTGTTTTAATTTCCCGGGAGGCTCTTCTTGGTGTGACATGTCTCCAGCAGGGAATTTCTCGTCTTGTGTTACTTGGCTCCATACAATGGGACATGATATGTCAAAACACGACAAGCCAGCCAGAATATGTCATAATACTGCACTCAACATGCTGCCTTCCAGGGATGCTCAGCAGCTAATAATATCAGGCTCAAATTATCACTGCATGCTGAGCTGTTATTTTTTCTCCCATGTGGACTATGATATATAGGAGTCTTCTGCCTATATTGGACTGTTGGATCACCACAGATTTATTAGCTGCACATGGTGAATTATTTTGACTATACTGAAACTCAGGCCTGGGATCCCAGCCTGTTACTGCAGAGAAGTGACTTTCCCACCTTGGCTTCTCCGATACCTTTGTTATTGCTTCAGTAAACAGTTTGGTGAGATTTCCGTATGATTTAGTCCTTTATCGCTAGGTTTGAAGTTGCTACTTCGAAGCAGAGATGATGTGATTTCATTAGCAACGCGATCGCCTTCCAGGCTTTTCTGTGAGATGCAGCCGCTGTCTCCAGGATTTGGCCCTGTGGGAGCCAGCATGCTGCATGCGTGGCTGGATGCGACCAGGCTTTCTCCAGTCTCCCCAGTTTATGCCATTCTGCGTGATTATCCTTTTCTGCTTGACTTTTTGAACTCTGCTATTTTACCTTAAGATGTAATGAGGCATCAGCGTGCTTGAACAGTATTTTCAGTCTTTCGAGGAAGAAAAAAACCTCCCACAACAGTGAAGAGGGAAAGCTGCTCTTGTCCCTGGGCTGGAGATCCCCAGAGGTGGGGAGGAATGTGTCTTTTTTTGCCAGAGGTGCTGTGATGAGCTGGGAAGGAGACACACGTCTGCCTGCTCGCAGGTGGTATTTCACAAACGGAGCCTCCGGTTGCTACAGTTGCTGCCCATTCATTTTAGCTCCTCTATGCGGTTTAGAGGAAGCAATCTAATTACTTGCTGCTAATTGCTGGTAAAGCACTGCTGAAACTGCCTCTCTTCCCCGCCTTCCCCACCGTGGGTAGGCAACAGCAGGTACCTCTGCAGGTCTCTCGGCTGGAGGTTCACACTAACCACCCCCCCCTCCAGGTCCCCTTTCCGAAGATGCAGAGCTTCTGCCCATCCCTGCCCACCCTCCAGGCCCTTTCCCAGCAGCCCGGCTGAGGCTGGTGCATTTGCTGAATCAAAATGCTTCTTTGTGATTACTGTGCAGCCCAGCTCCTGGGAGAACGGGCTGTCATCACCAAGAAAAAATGTTCCTCTCAGGGGCCCTTCAACCTCGGTGGGCTGCCTGCATGCTTGGGACACACAAAACCTACTTCTGCCTTGCAAACTTTGAGGAATCCCTGAATCAAGCACGGCACATGATTTCCTCCAACAACTGCACTGCCCTCTGTGGAAAAATGTGCTGTTTTCTCCTTTTCCTCAGTGGCTGCACAGATTCAAAGGGAAAAAGGGGAGAGAGGAAGGGAAGCAAGAATATGTGGCGCAAAGGTTTAACCGAGAGAAGGAAAGGATGCTCTTGGCCCAGAGACCTCTACAGGCAGGTCTGACCTGTAAGTTATTCTGGGAATCCCTCACAGTTATTTCTTACAGGAAGAGCAAATTAGTCTGAAATTGTTCAAGGAAAGTCACAAAAGCCACATCTCCATTTTACATTTTGAGTGCAATCTGGGGACACCTGCTTGTTTTGGAGAGTTGTTCAATGATCCCAAAAAGCAAGGAGATGCTGGAATGGGACGCAGAGCTGCCTAGTACAACCCCGCGGCTGCAGGCTTCAGCCATAGCTGGGCAGATGCTTTCCCATAGGCTGAACTGTGCTAAATGTGCCCGTGGCAGAGACAAATGGCCCCCCAGAAGACAGCCCCTTTGCTCGGAGGTAAGCTCTTTCGAACAGGGCTTATGTTAGATGTGCATTCAGGACCCGTGATGCAAATACATGATGATGATCTCTCGCTTTCGCCACCAAAGTCAGAGGCCTTCCAAGTGTGGAAGGCTTAGGAGGTTCTCAAACTTTGTCACTACAAGTGTATATTGATTTTAGCTATTGTGTTGAGTGGTAGAGCATTTTTAATACTGCATTTTAATTGTTTGGCTCCCCTGGCATATGTAGTTTGTGGTTAGTGGCAACGCAGTTAGAAGGGTGATTTTTCAGGCTCATCTATTACTTGCGAAGAAAAGCACTGTCCCATGACCCTGGCTAATTTGCATACTATTTTTGTTATCCTTTAGGAAGCAAATTGCTGATTTTGGTGTTTTGCTTGAACATCCAGTCAGAAGTGGAGTCTTGCCCCGGGGCGTGTGTATGCTACAGTGAACCGAAGATTACAATAAGTTGTCAGCAGCAAGGACTGACAGCAATCCCCACTGAGATACCCATCCAGAGCCAGCGCATCTTCTTGCACAACAACAAGATCACCCTTGTGAGGTCTACCAGCTTCACCTCCTGCCGCAACATGACGATTCTTTGGATCCACTCCAACAACATCAGCCTCATTGAGCCTGGAGCCTTCTATGGGCTCAACAAACTAGAGGAGTTAGATCTCAGCGACAACACGAACCTGAAATCTATCAACCCTGTCACTTTCCGGGGTCTTGTTCACCTCCACACCTTACACCTGGATCGCTGTGGGCTCCTGGAGCTCTCCACAGGGCTTTTTCGAGGGTTGTTCTCCTTGCAATATCTCTACCTTCAGGATAATAATCTACAGAACCTGCTGGATGACACCTTCATAGATCTCGCAAACCTCACCTACCTGTTTTTGCATGGTAACAAAATCAAGAGCTTGTCAGAGAACGTCTTTCGCGGGCTAATCAACCTCGACCGGCTGCTTCTGCACCAGAACAGAGTCAGCCTGGTTCACCGCCGGTCTTTTCATGACCTTGGGAAAGTGATGACCTTGTATCTGTTCAACAACAACCTGACCGTGCTCACGGGGGAAACTATGGCTCCCCTGGTGTCCCTCCAGTACCTGCGCTTGAACGGCAACCAGTGGATCTGTGACTGCCAGGCTCGATCTCTCTGGAATTGGTTTAAGCAGTTTAAAGGATCGTCTTCAGAGCTAGAGTGCCACCTTCCCCCCCGCTTGGCAGGGAGAGACCTCAAAAGGCTGCAGAGCTCCGACTTGGAAGGATGCGTCGACTCCTTCAACCAGATACGAACAAGCGTTTTTAGCACTAAGACCAGATCTGGTAAACTGCCAACTGGGGTCCCTCCTCTCAGTTCCCACAACGGCTCCCCGAAGTGCTGCCAGCCAGAAACAGATAAGTCTTTTATTTATGAAGCTAAAGGCAAGGCAGGTCCTTCTTCCCACAGCAGCCGGCCATCCTCCAACAACCCTCTCAAGGACAAGGAGAACATGTCCAAAACCAAGTACGTTGAGACGGACCCTTCCAAAAATGGCAGCAACAAGCAGATAAACGATTCCCCCTTTGGGACCTTCCCCAGCATTGTAGACCCTCCACTGACCAAGTTGAAACCAGAATTTCTAGAGCCTATTGAACCTTCCACAGTCCCAACCAAAAAGAGGCAGGGCTGCTCTAAAAAGAACAAATCAAAGGCCCAGTGCCGCCTCACCCAGCAAGGAAACAGCTCCACGTTACAGCTCAGCCTAAGCCTTTTGATCCCCCCCTTGGTGTGGAGCTTACTGTTATTCTGCTAAAATTAACTCTTTTCCTGGGTTGATGACACTTTAATACTAGACTTTTGCTGACCTCCATAAATGTTGCAAACAAAAGCAAAACTACCATCCACCCTGAGAAAGCTTTGTTACACAAAAGTTAACTGGATGCCTTTATAAAAAAACAAAAAACAAAAAAGACAAACACCAAGATGTACATAATTTATTTGTCCTGAAACCTGTGAATTATACCTTTGGTCTTCGGAACTGCACTTGCCCACAAAGCAGCTTTTGCTACAGCAGATGGTAAAGAAATGTGGTTTATTTACAGGAAAAAAAAAAAAGTGTAAGAAATGCTCTGAAAAGAATGTCTAAAATGTTTGTAACTTGACATCACACTGAACAATATTGCAGGTTCCCATTTGCAGAGGTAATGAATTTGATGCTGTTTTAATCCTATGTTTATGAATATTGCAGTTTTTCCGTATTCATTCCATGACACCATGTTTACGGGCAGCATTTGTTAAAGAATGCTACCTTTTCCTTCACAAGATTGCAGTATATATAGATATGCATTTTATTTTACTTGTGTACAAGTATAAAAAAAAAAATATAAAATAAAGATTTCTTTTGCTAAATGGTTGTCATCTGCAAGGGCTAAAGTACGCTAACCAGCTAAAAAGCTGAAAAATTAAAAGGATGTTGAGTAATCTGTGATCTGAAGGCAGGTTGGGTATTTAACATGACAGTAATAAATAAGATATACTCCGCATGGTTATGCAATCTTTAAGTGGTGCCAAGGAAGGGTTTCCTTGAATGAAATATGCTCTGCTAATGCTCTTGTTTCCCTTCGAACTGTCCCACGAATTCACCCAACACCATTCATATTTCAGGATGCTCAGAAGAGCAGGAAATATTAGCCCAGCCCCTTGGAGCTGAGGACTCCTGGTTGCAGGTAGAGGAACGTTAGTAAGTAATCCCAAGAAGTGGGACAGGGCCATTTTTCTTCTGATATGCACAGATACTAGACTCAGCTCTGTAATTAATGAACCAGAAGGTAGTCCCAGAGTAGAGCAGCACTCAGGCTTGAATTTATGAAGTAGGGTGTATCTCCCCAAACATGCAGCTCCTGCCCTTGCAGCTCAGGCTGGCTGTGCTGGAGAGCTGGTGTCCGCCACCAGTGCTTCATGGAGTCACCGTGCAAGTGACTTCATCTTTTGTATCACCCCCATCTTTGACCTCAGGATGCTATGAAAATAAAACCGTTGATGTCTGGGTGTGCCCATGCCACACAGTGGGCCACAAAGCACCTGCCTAGATCTAGCTGTGTACTCCTCGTACTGCAGACAGCCCCCCTGTGCGCTCTGCATGTGTTCCAGGTTATGGCAGGGTTGTGCAGAGAGTGTGCCAGGAGGTTGCTTTTCCTTATCAAACTATAGATTTTCTTCTGTGCCCCTCTCTTCAGGAAGACTTTTGAGATATTGAGGTCTATGCATGCAAGACCAGCTTGTCACATGCAGGTGGCATGTAGTGTGGGCCAGAGAACAGCAAGAGCAGTGTCATGGGTGTACCCAGGTCCTAGGAACATGCAGTAGAGGACTATGTGTGCAAGTCAGGCTAAGGGTCTCCAGGCTGCACCGGCCACTGTTGGGGTTCGCAGTGCTAGGACTGGTGCTCAATTTCACACCACAACCACCTGTGGAGGAGGGAGGGACCATTACAAGCCAGGAGTGAAGGACATCAGCAGGGCCATGACAGTGCCAGCTTTGCTCTAGGCTTGATGATTCATGAGGAGGGAACAGTGACCATGGGAAGAAGCAGGGGAGGATGCTTGGATGGTGCATGTCCCAGAGAGACTGTGGTGCTGCAAGCTGAGCAGCCAGCGTGGTAGTATCTGAGGCCCACCTGCAAGAACTTCATGGGGTATTGTTGGGTGCTTTCTACCTCTGCCACAGCCAGTTTCCACCTGTTTGAATGACAGGGAGGGCAATGCCCAGGCAGTTGCATTTGTAATCTGTCTCCTCCAAATCCATTACTAGGACTGGCAAAAAGATGTGGCATAGACCCATACTAGCGAACAGCTCACTCTTGGCACTGAGATGGGGACAGATCTGTCAGTATCAGCTGTATTACTGGGCAGGAGATGCTGTGCAGCATGGCCCTGGGATCCCAGCAGATCTGACTGCTGCCATCCCAGTTCCATGACCAGCATCAGCCTCTGCAGAGAAGCCAGGCATGTTTCAGTGCAAATACATTGTCCTGCCCAAAGGATGAAGCAAGAAGTCAGTGCTCTGTGCTGGGATTCCTAAGTGCCTTGGTAAGCCAGACAGCCTTGACAATCCTGATGCCTGCATGCATGTCCAGTTTGTGTGCGTGCTTATCCACAGACAGAGGTGAGTGATCAGTATGTTACCAGCTGCTTTCTGCCATACTTGCTGGGATTTTTCTCCTTCATGCCAGTGCTGAAGGATTTTCCGAGGTCCTGCATGCCCAAAGCAGGCCCTGTCCTCTCGTACTCATCCAAAAGCATCATTCCGACCCTTGAGGGATTCAAACCCACACCTGAAGCTGAAGCACAGCAGCAGAGAGCAGCTCAGCCTGGCTTGGCCACGGGGTCAGCACCCCTCCAAAGCCTGTAGAAAAGCCAGAAGGAGAATTGCTGGATGCTGTGTTGGGCTGCTCTGGAAACTCCCATTTTGGTCATAGTCTAAGGGCACACCGCGTGTCTCCCTTGTACAGTAGTTAGTGAGTCTTGTGGTCAAAATGTTTGGACCAGTGCCCACAGCTCTACGGGCACAAGGAAACCAGACAAGGTGGCAAAAATCAGGATGAACCTGGGAAAAAAAAAAAAAAAGAAAAAAGATAAAAGATAACAGCTGCATGTTGTAGCATTTCCCCACAGCAACTAAATGGGCCCTGAACAGAGCTGAGACCTGGGCTTGTCCATGCCCAAATCAGTATCACAGGGAGTTTGGCTTTGATGCTCCCTGTGGTTAACACAAAGCAGACTAGTGCATTACTGTCACTTATCCTGAATGGACTAGGATTCGCTTTATGTCAACCTAGTGACACTCTTCCTGCTTTCTAGAGCTTGACTCTGCTGCGCTTTCAGTGGCTTCTAGGACTATATATTGGCCACAAGCCCAGAAGAGTCCCTTGTGCTAATTTCCTAGATTTCCTGCTGTCCAGATGCCAATTTCTGTGTTTACAGGCATTAGAAGGCCATTTGAATGACAAATTATTGAAGAAGGGGACACAGTGGACAGCAGGAACACCTGTAGGAGCTTGGAAGAGGCAAAGGGTGAACTCCGGTATTGGTGAGGGTAGGGAGGGTTTGAGGACTTCAAAGGAAGGCAGGTTCACTTCTGCTTTGTGCTTTGCTGGGGTTGGCACAAGTCTTCCAGATATTCCTAGACCTATTTTACACTCCGATGTCACTGAGTTAAATGGGATTTACCCAGCAGGGCTCAGGACCTTGTTGGCTGTTCCCCATCTCATGATACTCTCGCTCTCTTCCTTTCTCGCTGTGCAAGTCACAGTCAATTTTCTGCTGGTGTCCTTGGTGCCAGGAGTGAAAGCAAATAAACAAAGTCAATAGCAATGATCCAGAATGGCTCTGGATGGATGAGAGTCCAGACTGACCTGGGAAGAACGGACTCCCCATCACAGAGTGCAGAGTTGCACAACTCAGCACGTAGTGTCCCCTATGCATTGTCACCATACAGACCCTTGATAACACAGTGCCCACTATTGAAGATGCAGTAAAAACACAGGCCTTCAAGCAGTGGTAGAAAGGCATTGTGTTCATGCTTGCTTTGACAGCGTATGCCTCCGCAGACCCACACTTACCCTTTGCTGCCAGCTCCACACTTGTCCTTGCAACAAGCAGGAACAGTACCAAAAGAGAAACGCTTTTTCCAGGTTTTCAGATCCACCTGTAAGCACCGCCAGGCTCCAAGCGAGCCAAGGAGACGATTATGCCCCTCCTTGTCATGGTAACATGTGAAGCGTATTTATCCTCTGCCCCCTCCCTCCATCTTCCCACCCTCCTGCAGAGGGCAGGGAGTTGGGACTGCACCTCTGCCTAAGGATGGGGAAGTGGGGTCCAAAAGTGTATGTCCCCAGATAGTGATTTGTCCCATCCTAAATGAGATGCCCGACACAGGTACGGTGAGCCTCACTCCAGAGGTCCCCATCTCTGTCTACCATGCTGCCACGTTGCAACATCCGACATGGACACATTTTATGTAAAAGTAATTTCATCAAATTTGTTTTGAAAGCTTTCTTTCTCTTTTTTAATGGATAACTCTGATTCACTGAGATCAAAACTTTATACAGGGATGCTCTGGCTTTGACGCCATTTCCATCAGCAAGAACTTTTTGATCAAAGCCAGGGAGGAAGAGAGGGGTAATGCAGTGTGAAAGAAACCCCACTAATGGCCTGATTCATAAGAAATCCTACATGTTGATTGGAAAGGACTTAGATGCTCTGACAGATGTAGCTCAAGCGGTTCCAGTGTAAGCTGTGGTCTCCTGAGGATTCCTCACTTTCCCTGTGCAGAGCCCCTCCAAGCCTTCAAAAGATGAACAGTCTGGGTCTGTGGATTCAAAGTCCCTCACAGAGCTGGGTCTGAACCTCATTGCTATAGCTGCTGAAACAGCCTTGCTGGAAACACATCAGCAGGTGACCAGGAGAGGCTGGGAGCGGGACAAGACCAGCCAAAGCTGACCATGGCCAGGCACTGGACCTTGGTAGCCTTGTTCTCTGCCCGCTCCACACAGCAGATTACGTTCCCAACAGTGTTTTGGGAACAGTCATTTTGCTGCATGCCGGGGATCTAGAAGTGCGGTGCCCTGAAGGAGACAAGCTCAGGCAGAGCTAGTGGTCTATCTTGGCTTCAGACTCCAGGAGTCTACAGGTGCCTCAAATGTGTTTGCGCACACATTGCCCCTCATTCACCGGCTGTGAGAGGACATGCAAGTTGCCTTTGCCTCTCCTGCCCTTCCCCTGAGACAAGGGACTCCCATTTCCAAGCTGGTCCTCCAGACAGCAGCACTGTGACTCGCCGACTGCTAAAAAACATTACTTGGGTCCCCAAACTGAAATCAGCTTTAATACATGGGGCCTCTTAATGAAGCTTATCTGAGTTCTGCTTAGCTGCATACTGGTTTTGGAGACCACGTTTCCAAGCTTTTCTCATCTGAGGCTGAAGTCTCCCCACTCCTTCTCTGAGTCAGGGGACCATCAGAGAAACACCAAATCTCACAAGACTGAGGACAGTGCTGAGAGCGGGCAACGCTGTGTCGGGGACTGGGACCTGCTTCTGGCAGTAGTGCCTGCAGTTACCTGTTTGTGAGGGCAAGTACCTGCTTGTAACCCTGGCCCTGGGCTGCAGGCAGGTGGCATCTCTGCCCCATCCTTCCCCAATAGCTCGCAGAAGATCATGGGGCAAATGCCCAGCCGCCTATGACTTCCCCAGGGCGGAGATCTCTGCTCCTAAACAGGATCTCCTAAACCTTGCGGGCAAGTGGTGTACCCACATCTCTCTGCTCTGACACGGAGAAGATTATCTGAGATGCTGAGTTTTGCTACAAACAAACATCATGCATAGAAATAATGAAGGCTGGAAGGTTTTCTAATTCGAACCTGTGTTTCTGGATTAGTTCCCTACCATTAGACAGTGAGGGAGAAGAGCTATTGCTGTTCTGCCTCCTCAAAATCAGAAAAGGCTAAAAAAACCCAGAGCCATTAAGAGATGGGGGTGGACAGAAGAACAGAGAACAGGCAAGAGAGGCAAAGGTTTCTTAGGGGATGATATTGGACCACAGTGTCACGATTGCTGATGGGAAGCTCCAGAGATAGCATGAACTCTGGGTACAGCCGTGGTAAGGGCAAGGAATCTGTGAAATTACGCACAGACCTTCCCTATAAAGCCACGCCCAAGCCTTTGAATCTGGTTAGGGACAGAAACACTAATTAGAGACCCCTTGATTTGTGCTATAAATGGGGTACCGCATGGGGAAATGCTGAGGCAGGTGAGACTTAATGGCATTGCTTCCCAGGGCTTCTATAAATAGGGATAATGGAGACTTGGCAAAGAGAGGCACGATGAAAATAAAGGTATACACTGCCTGCTCACTAAATGATGAAGCACTTCAAATCTTGACATGACCCACCTTTAGTACAGTTTGAGAGACTTGTTCTAGGTCAGCAGGTACCAAAAAGGCCCAGCTGTCATCAAGTATAAAAACAGTAACGTCTTTTGGGATGAAATCATAGCTTTTGATAGGCTGCCACACTCCACATGGCACCAAATCACAGGCGCGCTAGCTGGGATGAGTCATGGGCTGGGCTTCTTCGCAGCGTTTCGGTTGTGGGTGTCTCCATCTGCAGTGGTTGACTTGCGGCAGGGTCCATCTGCAGTGGTTTATTTGTGGGTCGGGTCTGTTGGCAGCGGTTTGCTCACGGCTCAGCTCCTTTGTGGTGGTGTGGTTGTGGCTGGCTCCAACTTGCATTTGTTGTTCTGTGGCTGGTTTTGAGTGTTATTGCTTGGATTTAAAGCAGAAAGGGGCGACTGCAAAATCTGGTATGAGGAGGGAGTGCTGGACTTTTCCATGTGAGTGGGTAGCTAACACTTTAAACCAGTGAAACTGCATCTATTGGCTGGTTGTGGTCAGTGGGGTTTAAACGAGCCATCCTGCAACTCACTGCATGTGTGTCTGCTGATCCTGCTCTGCTTTCTGCACAAGCCTCTCTGCTGCAGTTTGATCCAGCGCCTCTAGAGAAGGACCAGGAGCTTCATGGCATGGACATCTGATGTGGCCCAGGAGCACAGCAGCATCTCTCACCAGGTCTGCTGCGTGAGCCCCCACCCCAATGGGCCGGGGATCCTCCCCGCTGCCCGTGAGCAGATGGGCGCGTTACGCGCTAGCACGTCTGTGTCTGGGAGGAGGGGCACGGCATCTTTCTTTTATAGCACCCACCAGTCCCCAGACCGGACAGTCCAGAGATACACATGGAGCTGCCCCTCCACCCCCCCCGCCCCTCAGGCATCAGCCTCCCCATCGCTGCCTTGCCCTGCTTGAGAAACTCTCTACGTAGCTTAGCCTTTGAGCCTTGGGTTAAAGCAACAGAGGCAGCTCTGGCTGAGCTGCAATTTCCAGCAGTGTCACGTGCACAATATGAGACCTCAGGTGAGTCATTTAACCTCTTTCCCAGTGCCCGTCTGGGTGCGGAGGGGCTGGTGGTAGGAGGCTGTGCTGGGTCTTCACATACATCCAAGCTTCTCCTTCAGCAGGAGAAGGGCAGGACGCTCGACTGCTTTTTATTTTCACTGGAGCAAAGCCCTGGAGCGGGCTGACTGAGGACTCTTACTTAGCTGCACGCTTGCTAAATAAGGGCAGAGCTGCTCTTTTCTCCCCCGGTATTTCCATTCAAACCGCAACAACAGCGGCAGCAGGAGCAGCCGCTCCCATGGAATATTTACAAGTTGTTTGCAGAAATGTCAAGAAGAGCCAGTGGTTGTATTAACACACTCTCAGAGCAGCAGTCTCAGAAAGTTATCTTACGCGATTCTTAGTCAAAGTGCTTTATGTAATAGTTACAAGCGCTTACAAATCCCAGTGACATTTTCTTGTTTCTTGACAAACAGCCGTTCAGCGTCCTGACACTGAGACAGGAATCAATCACTTTTGCTCGTTCATTAGCTGTCTCCAACCTCCCCTCCGCCCCGCAGTGAAATTAACACCGGGTTACCTGGAAGGCTCAGTCCCTTTCTGCATGACAATTAAAGACTGGGCTCAAACAGGATGCAGTGAGGCTGGATAACAGGCACCATCCTTACCTGGTGATGTCAAACATTCATGAGAATTTCAAGTTGACTCCGAGATGCTAGGACTAAATGTTCCCATTTGCTTTGGGCACTAGAAGTTGAAATTTTAGCAAGGCTTCCAAAGCAAGACTATTAAATTCTGTATTTTGCGAAACGTTTTCTTTTTACTCCTAACTGCCCTCCCTTGCTGCCAGACTGACCTTGCTGGGACTGTGGGGATGAGGCTGGTGGGGATGAAGGCTGTTAAAGGGAAAGAAACTTGAAGACTCCCAAACAAGGAGGTCTGGGAATGTATTCATATGGACACCCAATTTCTGTGAGTTAGGGGTGGGGGTGGAAAGTACACTGGGATGTTTAACTTTACTATGTATGTTTTGAGGTTGTGTGTCGCTTTTAGGAGTGTTTCCAGCAATGGCAGCTCACCAGAGAGGTTCAATACCAAGGTCCTCCGGACTCCACAAGAGTAAGTTCTTGCAGTGTTGTTGGTTTGCTTGGACCAGAGAGGTGCTTTGGTCTTTGACCAAATTGTTCTTGGCCAACTTTTGTTACCTGGAGCTGTCAGGAATATTTAGGTGCAGTAAGAGGAGCATTCAGCTGCTGATTTGTTTCCACTCTTGGAATATATTACGTATTTCCACCAGAGTTGTGGTCTTTAAACAACCTAAGAGATTATTTCCAGCCACTGGGTGAAACAGGGGCCACCCGAGAAGGAATGGGTGTTTTCTGTTTTCTCCTGCCAGAGTGGCCTAATAGTTCTGGGAAGGAGAAAACTGTGACACACAGACATCCCATTTTCTGTTGTTTCCATATCACTGGTGCAGCTCACACTCTTGCCAGGGCCCTGAGTTAACTAATAGGTGCTAATGGTCCTGACCAGCGTTGTTTGGGGTCTCCACCCAAACCATGGGCCCAGGAGCTCTATTTATGTTGAGCCTGGTGCCTTCAGTCCCTGTCGGAGCCATGCTGGAGGAGCACTGGTCTACAGCTTGGCCATAGTCATGTCCCTGCCCAGCTACGGAGACCTTCTGCTCCGAACCCCAGCTGTGGGCTTATTTCATGGCTTGACCTTGGACCTATCACCTCACTATGGACCTGCTTGGTGATCACTGGACCTGGTCCTGACCTGTGGATTGACTTCCCGGCTTCACCTTGGACTTGCCTCATTGCTGTGATACTACCTTACGATGTGGACTCTTGGCTGGCCCTGGCCACCATCTCTTGGTCTTGTTTCCTCAGTCAGGTCCTGTGGGACAGTCTGTGGCTGGTAGGGCCCCTTCCAGCTGTGGGATCCAGCTCAACTCCTGGCTTGCCTTCCCTGAGGGAGCAGCCCTGCTCTTGCTGCTCCCTGACACATCTCATGAAATCACAAACCTTACAGGCACCAGCTGTTTGATGAGAAGGGGCCAGCAGAACAAAAGGTAACCCAGGTGGCCTGAAGCTTGTCTGAGGTATGACCCCAGCCTTATAGAATGGTTTGGGTTGGAAGGGACCTTAAAGATTACCTAGTTCCAATCACCTAGTTCCATCCTTCTCCAGAGCCACTAGATTTTGTTCCTTGCAAAACCTTTTGTGGGGCTTGAACAATGTGAACAATGTACAAGGGGTGTCTAGTCAAGCTTTATACTTTCCAGGTTCTTTCTGGTTTGCTTGAAAAAAATGAGGAGTGTGGGCTCTAAACCATGTACGAAAGACTGGAAAGGAAGCATCTGTTTTGCCCAGAGGTTGTCATAGTGAAGATGAGTGACACATAATAATGATCAATTCAGAAACTTTCACCTTGATTTCCCTGCCTATTTGAGCTTTGAAGTGAGCCTCTAATATTATGTTAGCAGTTTATTGTGTGTGCTTCATTAAAAATACATCACAGACTTTTTTGAGCTAGAAGGGACGCAAATTAGGTCATCTAGTCCAGCCTCCCGCTGTTCTGCCAGGACTCTGATCTTGCTAATGACTCCAGCCCAGCCCTGACAGGTGCTCGTCTGGCTGCCAATTGAAGCTCTAAGCTGACAGGGGGGAACTAGGCTCCATCCAAGATGATTTCACTTTTTAAAAACTTTCAGGCTTGTTAAATGGGGTTTTATTTCATGTTCCTGTACACCCGCTTGGCTGGTGCTTGAGCTGCAAGGAGAGCAGCTTTGTCTCCTCTGCTGTGTTGCAGCTCGCCTCCGTGCTTTCAGCTGGGTAGATTGAGCCACCGCCACCGCTGTGGAGCAATGCCGGCATAGGCAGGTGTGACACAGGAGCTGCTCACCGGTGGGAGGTCTTCTCGAACGCATCTCCGTGGCTGAAAGCACTCTGGTGGAACGGTGGCTGCAGTGGTCTTTCCTCACGGTTTGTCCCCAGTCCTTTTCCAGCTTTGCTTTCCCCATGCCTGTCCTCTGCAGTTCCCTTGGTCGCTCCTTTGGGATAGTGGCGCAGGCAAAGGTGTAAGCCTCAGCACTACCGAGGGAAGAAGAATCTCCTTGTATTGAGTTCTGTGGCATTAGAAATGTAGGGTTTGCCTCAAACCCTTTGTCTGAGCTGGAGGACACAAGAGTCTGAGAAACACTGGGGCAGACCTAAATGAACATCCCTGCATGCTGCCATCTTATTTTCCTTTTCGGCTAACTCTTCCTATGGAGTGGTGCAGCTCTGGAGGTTTGTTGGGACCTTAGCATCACACAGCTTGCTTCCAGGTTGCGCTACGGGTTGGTGCGACTGAGCCCCATGCAGCCTTGTGTCTTCCTGCTATGGGAAAACTCAGAAAAGCTGAGCTAAATGCTCACCAGTGCTGGCTGGTGTGGACAGGCAAGGAGGCTGGCCCCCACGTGAACTCAAGAACTAGTTCACCTAACACTACAGGCACGCGCATGGAAGAGCAATGAGATCCATCAACCCTATCATCAGCTCTCCTGCGGGCAGCCCAGGAGCTCTGTGCACCAACTGCTGCACAACTGAGACAGACTGGGGCTGCCAGGTCCTCCCTGGTGTGGGCCTGTGCTGGCTCCCAACAACCTGGGAGAAGTACCCGAGTTATGTCCTATTGAGGAAGAATCTTGACCCAACATTTGCTGCTTCTGGGCCAAGTGTTTTATCCAGGGTCAGCATGGTGCCAGCAAATCTGGGAGAGAAACAGCAAGAAAAATGCAGGGGAAGGACCAATGGGTTTTGCCCTCAAAGACCATCATGCCACAGCGGTGCTGTGCTCTGAACTGAAGTCTACAAGCAGGGTTTCATCTTGTGGGGACATCTGAGTACCTGCCTCCCCTGGGAGCATGGGGACCCTTCACTTGCTCCCTGTGCAACAGGACCTGGAAAGTCCAAGCAGCCTGAGCTGGCCTTCCCTGGAGTTTGAGGCAGAAAAGGCTGATTCCAGCTTGAAGATGCTCCTGGGTTTTTCTCAGGCTCCGTGCCTCCTCCAGGGGAAGGAAAGCAGAGACCTTCATTAGCTGTAATGACTGTCTGTCTTGGGCTGGGGCCATGGGCCCTGGGCTGTGCAGTGCTTGGCAGAGTGCTGTGCTGAGCAGTCTAGCATGACCTAGAAAAACCTCTTAATGTGTTGTTCATTTTGAAAGGGGCAATGGTCTTATCTAATCACAAACCACATCCTTCAGCACCAGAGCCACTGCAGCCAAGTCAACTCAATTAGTAAATCACCATGCCGAGCTATTTAGAGACAGTTTTTAATGGCTGTAGCAACAGGAGGATAATAATATAGAAACAAAGTGCACTAATATGCTGTGATGGGATAACTGGCATCCCTCTCCACCCCTGCAGGGCCTTCGCAAAGCGGTGCTGTTATATGGGGCTTTCTCATTTCCATGGAGGCCCCCTCCCTAGCCCCATTCCCTGGGGCTCCTTCTTTGTCATCTCTGCAGCCTCAGAGAAACTCACACATTTTCAAAGCATGCAAGTTTGAGAGGGTGTGTGATGGGGTTTTTTTCTTTTTTTTGCTTTCCCCAACAATGTTATTTTAAGTCTCTCCTCCCCCTCTTCCCTCCTCCAGGTCTGTTTTGCCTTGTGTTAGCCCACTTGAGATCTGGGCACCTGCACTCAGAGGTGTTGTCTCCTGTTGGGCGGGGGGGGGGGGGGGTCACCCTGCAGACTACCGGGGGG
>JAVKLA010000088.1:797184-847375 GCA_034782735.1 Sagittarius serpentarius
CCCCCCCCCCCCCCCCCCCCCCCCCCCCCACGCTGCAGACTACCTGGGGGGACAAAGTAGGCTATCCTGCCTGTAGGAGGGTCACTGGAGAATGGGGACCAGTCCCTGGAAGGGTGTTTGTACCCTGAGACCCAGGACCATGCTGCTGGGCTTGCAGGCTGTTATGCTAGGACTCCTGAGAGCTTTTCCATCCTTTGCCACAACCTGCAACAGCAAAACCTAGCCAAAGCAGAGAGGTTAACAGAGTCATTAAAAGAGAAGCGGAGCTCCTGTGCGGTACTTCTCTTCCAGACCTCAGTCTCTCTAGGGAGAGGTCAGCCCTATATTGTCATTACTCAAGGGAGAAATGGAAGCTCTGAGTGGGTAAAATGCCCCAGGCAGCCTTCAAGGGTGATAGCAAAAGTGGGATTTGGACACAAACTGCTGCATTTTCATCCATGGCTCATCAAATAATATGCAGAGAATTTAAACCCTTAACTGAGAAACAATTGGCATCTTTCTCGAATAAGGCTGAAAACGGATATTCACTTATATACAGTTTCCTTTTTGCATTTATTCTCATGTTTCCCTAACAGTGGAATTTAGCAGGTCTGATTCCATTGTGGAGATGCTCATTTCCCCCACACAAGATGGACGGCTGTAGCTGGAAAGCCTGGCTTAAAGAGCGACATTGCGGTCGGCTGATGCTCAGTCAAATGCTACAGAAGTAGGAAGACCACGGCTGCCTCCCCATGCAGTCTTGCTGCAGACTCCTTGCAAGCGTGCCTTCAGCTGATGCTAAATGATCTCATGGTTTTCCCACACGGCCTCACCTCACTCAGCCTGGAGAGCACTTGGGGTGGAATGACTGCTCTGTTCTCCTTTCCACCGGCACTGCTTGATGTGTGGCCTGTTTCACCCAACCCTGCTCTGAATATAGCGCTAGAAGTGGCCTGGTGCTTATTGCTGTGGTATCTGAGTGCTTCCCAGCCGGTCCTGGACATTTTCAAGACCATTGTAAAATAGGAAGATTATTCTAACGCCATTGTAGGCAGCGCTTTCCAGGTGCTTGGAGAGCAGGGCATTTGGAGAGCAGAATTTGGTGCTGCTGCCCTCTAGTCCGCTCAAAACACACACGGGATTTGGCTTGTCAGAGCAGCAAACTGCCAGAAAGCCACTCCCAACCTCCTCCCTTTTAGCAAACAAAATTTCTGTGATTTGACGGCTTGGAGGATGCCATACAGGTTAAAAAAACAACAAAAAAAAACCCCAAACAAAAACCTAAGAAAAAAAAAAAACGAAAATTGTGATATTTCTATTCTTTTCCTTCCCAAACATTTAGCTAACAGGCAACATTTCCCAGCCCCCTCTAATGAGAGTGGTATAAATGATACCAACATGCAAATAATCTTTTAGGCATTAAGTGGCCAAAAGAGTTCGGACCCAAAAGAAATATCAGTTTGTCCACTTTTTTGTTTTGATTCCCTCAGGAGGGCTGAAAAGAGGAAAGCTGTGTGTTCAATAACAAGAACAACAACAACAACAACAATCTGTTAAACTGATTCTATTTCATGTTTCTCCAGTGGAAGCAAAAGCTTGGAAATAGCAGCCTGCATTTAGGCACCGGTCCCTGAGAGAGTCAGGTGGAGGCCATCTCCTCACCCCCCAGCCCAGTCCCGGGAGCTCTGCCGAGGATGAGAAACGCAGGTCTGGTCCCTCCTCTGCTTCTGTCCCTCAGGAGAGCGATCTCGCCAGTGGCCAGCCAGGGGAGAGGGATGCTGCAGGTGAAGAAAAGTCCCAGGGCATCCCCCCTGCTCCTTCTCATGCTGCATGTTGGGCTGGTGAAAAACCTCAAATCCCTCCTAGAGGGGGGGTCATTGTCCCTAGGTGTTTCCCCCATGGAAAATGCTGGTATGCTTTGCTGCAGAGAGTGATCTCTGTGAGTCATGACTAAACAAGCTCACCTGTACTTGGGGAGTGCTGCAGCACCTTGTCCTAACCTTGCTTGTACGTGGAACCAAGTGGCTGTGGCTTTCCCACAAGGTGCCAACATGGATCTCACGCCTGTATCCCACAGTGACGCCAGGTCCCACACTTGGCTCCCTGGTTCTCGGGTGCCACTTCATTCATCCCCCTGCACTTAGACCCCACACCTCTGCCTTCAGCATTTCCATGGCCACTGGCTCATGGACCACATCAGTGTCTTCAAGCTTTGCAAGCATTTTTGTGCCCAGTGTCACTCCCCAGGGCAGTTTGGAAAGCTCAGTGCTTCTACATCAGTCTCAGGGAACTGAGGCACAAGAAGACTAAAAGCACAGTCTCCAAAACATCTCAGTTAGTTCTATGAGCTTCTCTTTTTCAGCTTCAGGGAATGTTTTTCAAGGCTGGAGATGCATGTCGAAAACAGCCTGTGTGCCTCTCGCCTGAAATCAATGGGTTTTTGATTAAGATGGAGCTGAGTGAAGTAGTCCCCCCCTGAAAAAATGGGCTTTTGCCCAAAATGCCTGCGTACATTTGTATCTGTGCAGATAGTGGTTTGGTTCCTTTTTCCTCAAGTTTTTGCTGAAAACATTGAAACAGGAACATGTTCCACAGCACTTCAGCTTTCATAGAGAAAAAACCCAACAGTTTTTGAAAACTGAATATTTTAGTGGAAAACTGAAATTCCTGGGCGGTTTCCTTTTCCAATGCTAAGGGGAAATTTTGCAAAAAGTCAGTTTTTCCTGCAAAGTGTGAGCTGTGCTGTTTTTCAAGCAGCTGTAGCATGAGCTCATACAGGCAAAAAAGAAATGTAGCCTGTGCACTGGGGGCGAGAGGTGTCTGGTGAACAAGAGCAGATTGTTACATCAGTGAAAGGAATTAAGATTCAACAAGTGAAAACTGACAATCTTGAGAAAGGAGCATGGAGGGAGGGGATCAGGTTAATTAGCCTCCCAGAAGAATTGGAGGCCACAAGCTCAGCAGAACTTTGTGGAGGAATTAATTAAAGGTTTGTTTGTAGCTGAGCTTGATGATTAAAAAAAAAAAAAGAAATCCCCACTGCAAGTGCCTATTGCATCCTGACACATCCAGCTTCGCCTGGAGTGCTGCCAAGCACTCATACAGCCCCGTGTTTACACCTTGGAAGAGGCAGTGGACAGGAGGGAGAATTAATTGCAGTGAGCCCAGACAAGGCTGCCAGAGGGAGACCCTCAGAGCTGCCTTCATCCCTCTGCACTGGTGGATGGGCAGGACACTGAGAGCAGAGCTGCGCAGCGGGAGGGGACCAGGCAGGGCACTACAGGGCTGGAGGGATGCAGGGATGCATCAGGCATCACTTGATCCTGCAGCACTCTTGGGGTCAGGGCCAGGATGACGTTGGGGAGCCGGGCAACAGCTGACCTGCTGAGCATGGTCCCTGCAGAGCTGCTTTCCCCTCTCCCTGTGGATAACCCATTCACTGTGCCGCTAGCGTCATAGGGGCGTGCTGAAATAAAGCAGCAGGAGCAGGTCAAAATCTTGCAGAAAGGTTGTGCTACTGCTGGAGTACCACGAGACTTCCTTCAAGAGGAGCAGTGACTGGGAATACAGGAGCTCTGCTTCAGCAGGGCCAGTCCTCAGGGCAGAGCGAATTCCTGTTTGGACTGAGGTTCCTGGACTTTGAAGTCTGAATTTTGCTTCTGTGCTATTTGGTCTTAAGGTTCAAGAACCACTGTGTATAGCGTGAATAAAGCAGGACACACTGACAAAATAGCTGGGCTTCATGGCACTGAAGTCTCCCTCAGCATGGAGCTGACAGAGATAACCCATAAAAGGCTTTTGCACGGGAACTGACATCATACTCTGTTTTTAAACATTAGTGTTGGGCATTACCTAATCCATGTTAAATGGGTTGGGAAGTGACAACAGACTACAAAACACTAGTAATCAACACAAAACTGTCACTGAATGGGGCCATTTCTGTTAAGATCGCAAGGAAACAGTGAAGCCTTTGTACTTTTCAACATTTCTGTCGATTATCTAAAAATAAACCTAAAATTTGCAGATAACATCAAGACTGACAGAATGGCATATACAGATAAAAGCAAGCAGCTTTACAGACTTAGCTAAATTCCTGGGTGAGCAGGGCTGCTCAATTAAAATGTGTTTTCGCACAGGCAGATGAGTGTTAGCTGTTTTGGTGCAGGGCAGACACGATCTGCTGAAGACACCAGCTCCAACAGGGATCTGCAGAAGGTGAGCGTGCTGGTTGTCATTCCCAGGCCAGCAAATTGGGGTAGGATTTAAGAGGATCAAGGACAGGGTAGAGAAGGTAATTTTAACTTTTATGTAAGACACTGATGGGACTGGTAGAAAGATGCTCTTCCTTTGATACTCTCAGCTTAGCGAGTCCCAAGGAATATTGATGCTGTGGGATTACTGCCATCTCCCTGAGCATCATAACTGGTGTTACTGGTGGGAAGGCAATGGCCTTGTGCTGTCAGCACATGGACCTGAACACTCACCAAGCTGGGGCATTGCAGCCTCACAGCCACCCCCCTGCTTTGGACAACACTGAGTTCCCCTTGCTGTTCGGGTTATGCAGCTCTCGTTAGGCAGGCATCATAGGGTGACTTCAGTCCCCAAATTCTTGCCAGATGGCTGTGGAAGGGGTGTTTGGTGATGGGCTATATGACAGTGCATGCTCTGGGACAAGGCAGAGGGCAGTGCCCAGGGTACCCCACACAGACATGCCATCCGTGGGACCACTGGGCCATGCTTCCATCCGTCTCGGATGCAGCAGGATGGGCTCTCCCAGACACCACACTCAGCCTCAGGCTGCCATGGGCACTGGTCCTGGCTCTGGGTTTGACACGCAGTCCCCGCTGTAGGACTCAGATCTGGTGTGCCAGGACCTCATGGGGCGAAGAGATAGAAGTCAAACGTACACAAGCTTTTCAGCTGCATTTGAGTTTTCTTCCCAAGGGAGTGTGTGTCAGGGTAGGACCCAAGTGGACATCAGTATGGGGTCGATGAGGACAAGCAGGATTTGGGAATGCTCCAGCATGGCTGTGCAGATGCAGACGGCTCTAGAAATGTCCCTCAGTGTATCACGAAGCTTCAGGGTGAATTGAAATGTCAGTTCCTGCCCCTGAATTGCTCTCCCACCTCATCTGTCTAACACAATGCTAAATAGGTTGAGTGAACATAAAGATCAGGCCACATAGTGTGGTCTTACAAATACATAAAGAAACAACCATATCATGGGTAGCTTCCCCGGGACAATAAAGGTGTAGCTTTGTATGCAAACCCCTGCCAACCTTTTTTTTCTGGGGTGGGGAATGGCAAGACACTGACTCAGCCCCATGGGAGCAGGTCAGCAGCCAACGCAACCCAGCTCCCAGTTGCTTCGTTTGGAGTGGGGTGAAGGACCACAACACCCACTGGAATCAGAGCTTCAGTCTCAGCTTGGCTGCACCCATTGTAGCAGTTAGAGAAACAGCCTTGCAGGCTTTTGGACAGTCTATTTCGTTTCAGCTCTCTTGCATTTAGATAATTTCAATTTTATACCTGAGCCAGAATATCCCTGGCTGAAGTTGTGTATCAGGGCACCTGGGTCCCCTGCAAATTTGCAGGTGTGTTTTAAATCTGCTTCTGCTCCAGGGGAGGTTATAAATGTCCTGTGAGGGAGTGTATGTGCCATCAGGCACAACTTGCTTAACTTTGAGGTTAGAGTTGGATCTCCACTCTGCCTGATCAGCACATGGATGGAAGGAACTGCCATTTACTGTCATCGATGCAGGTCTTCAGCACAGGCAGGTGCCAGGTGGCTGCCTGGAAAGGAAACGGTGCAAGTGCCTCTGCAAGAGAAACTTTAGTAGAAAGGTCATGTTTTACAGAAACTGTCCATGCAGACCTTAAAGGCAATGTAGCCTCCCTTACGTATAGAGGTGCAGGAGGAACGGGGTCTGGCTATAGCCACTGCCGTGCAGGTTGCTTAATAAAACAACTGTGTGAGATCTTTCACAAGCTATCAAGATAAATAAAGGGAGCTAAGACCAGAGGAGAGTAAGGTGGAAATGCTCTCACTGGGGCACTGTTGCTGGGCTGCCTTCAGAGGCAAAACTCTGCAAGAAGGCTTTTCTCAGTGATCTGTGCAGAATTAAAGATATAGCTAAAGAGGGAGCTGAAATGTTATACGAATCCTGAGATCAGATGGAAGATAAGCAGATGTAAACATCTCAGATTCCTACAATAGGGGGATTTTTTCCGAAGGTGATGAAAAGAAAAGAAGAATCTTACCAGCAGCACCAAAGCTGATTGGGGGTGAGACAGCAGCACCAAGCCTCCTGAGATAGAGGGATTTATTTAGAAGACAACCACAGGCAAATATGTTTTTCTTTTTTTCCCCTTGCTTTTTGATGAAGAACATTGCTGGAATCAGCTCAAGGAAAGGAGGCTTTGATCATGCTTTCATGGAGCAAGAAAAGCTGCTTTGAATTCTGGCACAAACCAAATCCCAGGAGAGACTGTGCGCATGACGTTCACACCGGTGTAGAGGTCCCTGTTCAGATGGTGGGATTGTCCAGAGACAGTGACCGTCCCCTCTTCACATTCTGCACTTAAAATAGATATACGTGGGCAATGTAGCACTGATATCCTCACAGTGCTCCTCACAAACTGAGAAATTAAAGGTAGCTACCCAAATCTGAGCAGCTCCTTGCAGGGGAACCCAGAGCACCAGGGGCTTCCAGAGGACAATCCATACAAACCATCTTTGTACCTATTTTAAGATAAAAATATCCAGATTCCAAAGTTAGTATGGAGGAACCCAAGGTCAAACTGCAAATGCCACCTGGTGTTGTAAGGACCAAGGCTTCCTCCAGTCGTGCTTCTGGGGCTGCGCGGTAAAACCACTGACCAGATAAGGTCCTTAGTGTGGTGTGGGAAGGAAATATAAGGGGGCGGGGGCAGATTCATGGCAGGAGCTGTTAAACCTATTTTTGCTAAGCATGACAAGAAAAGTAGTAGTATCAGCAAATGTCTAAGAAGAATATATCTTCTGTGTTGAGGTGGGTCATAAATATGCTTCACTCAGAAAAATTGTCATTAGGATTTTTAAACAGTGATGTTAGGTCTGCTAGAGGACAGAAGAGATCCATATCCAATGCCATAGGAATGTCATAATATGTGTGCATTTAGCTTGATTTGTCCTATACTCAGAAACAAGAGTATTTGTCTAGATAGTGTTAATTGGAGTAGCATGAAAAAATTCCAAAAACAAGTATCTTCTTTTATTCAGGAAACAGTGTTTCTCTGAAGGAAATTGCTTTTGAAGCAGTGACACTAGTTTTCAATTACTTTTTTCATTCCCTGCTTCTGTTTTTAAGCAAAATGTTTGAGAAACAAAACTTCTTTACAAGACTTTGAAAGTACATTTAGTTGAGCGTGTGGATTTTTCTTCTCTTTGGACACTGAAAAACCTGTGAGAATAGAGAAAACTCAGCTTCTCCCATGTGGATATTGGCTTCCCAGATCATGCCACCTGATAAAAAATCAAACCTTTTCCAAGTGTAGCTTTCTCTATGAAATCATGGATAATGAAAAGCAAAGCTTTGCCTTTTAAAAATGAGCAGGTCTCCTCCACTTGCCCATGTTTTTGAACTGGACAAAAAGATCAAATGAGAGGGAAAATCACAAACTTTGTGTGGGAAAATGAAATGTTCACATGAAAGTAATTGTAAAGAGATTTCTTCCTGAAAATACAGTAACTGAATAAACAGAGACCTCCTTAGTTTTTGTAGCAGTTTTAGTGTTGTTATTTCCCTGAGCCTCTTTGGAATATTTTTCTCAGACTAGTCATGGAGACAAACCGAGTTAAGTTTATTCCCAACACCTGTACAACGTGGCAAACAGCTATAAGTTTGCTGATAGGCTTCCAAGATAATTGCTATGGTATCCTTTCTTTTCAGTAAAAACCTACCCTGGCGCCGCAGCTTTCATCATTAAAACACATTTATCTCCCCCAGTGTGATTAGACCCTTGGAAGGGTGGCCTGAGCGTAACCCGTGCAGCAGACCTTGCCTGCACCCGTGGCTGGGCAGCACAGGCAGTTCTGCCAGACTTGAGCCTGCAGGTCCGTGCACGCCCTGCACCGTTCCTCCCAGCACTTGGCTCAAGTTGGCTGGGCTAGACCACAAACTTCTTCCTCACCTTCCCATGACACCCTTTTTGTGTAGCTGGTCCCAGACTTGGCTTGCAGCTTGATGGCGTGAGAAGAGAAGAAAGCACGGATGCGCCAGGGCGTCCTAGGAGCGCAGTCCCCGCCGATGCTTTGGGCTCATCCCCCAGGCGACTCTACCCTCTGTTTCCAAACTCAGCTCTTCCACACTTAACCTGCTGCGTTTCCAAATTCTGCTCGGACTGGCCCTTCTGCCAGGGACCTGCTGTGTCCCCAGGCTGCCCATCCCCACGGCTTTGCCCCGCAAAGCACACAGGCTTTGCACTTGGTTGCTGCCTTTGTTCTCTTTTCATCATCCCTTTATCATCTATGGCTCCTGTTTGTAGCCAGCCAGCACTTCCGGCCCGACAATTAACAGTTGCAATTAAGAGTTGCAGGGGTAGGTGTTTCCCCTCTGAAGGTTTCCATGCTGAGCATGAGAGAGATTCCCACTGAGGGAGCTAATTTGTGCTGCTTAGTAAATGCAGCTGAGTATTATCCTTGCTGTCATCTGGCTAGCTAAGTGTAAAAAGTTGCAAAGTATTAAATCAGGGTTTTTTTACCTATTTACTGACAATCCCAAATTCCTGTCAGAAATGAAAGTGCATGAATTTTAGGTGATTGTTGCACAGTCTGTGCTCTTCAGAGCTGCTAAGTAGTTTAGAAAATCAGGTAAACAATGAGGAAAAACTCTAGTTACCCAGTAAAGGATTTTTTTCCCCCATCCATTTTAAGGAAAGGGTTGCTACGTGAAAGGTAGGATATTAGGGTTGTCCACAGACTACAGCCATAGAAGTAACACTGCTAAGTAGATGGTGCATCAAAATATTTCTGTTGAGCTTTCAAATCCTTTAGTGAATGATAAAATGGTAGAAGCTGGGAAATAATGGGAAAAGATGATCTGGACCTGAATGGAAAAAAATATCTGCAAAAATCAAAACAAACAACCAGTGACACAGAGTATTTTCACTGACTTTTAGGTCCTGAATTCAGACATGCTACTGGTGTCCAATAATGGCATTTTATGTCTTGTGCAGTGAATGCCAGGATGAAATTAACAGTGAAAAATATGTATTTTACAAATAAGACCGTGTCTCAGTATCTGCAGGGGAAAATATGTTTAGATCCTGCTCTCCTTGTTGCTAAAAGCGATCTAACGTTGGAAGCGAAACAAGAAAATCCTCCAACAATGTCTGTCTGGTGATGAGAAATGATTAATATAATACCTGCTGGAATAGCTTCGTAGGCATCCCCAGGACAGCTGGATGGATTGTACACTATACAGAGAGGTAGCATTGTGCAAATAAAACAATGAAGAAATAAGGAAGTGTTATTGATGGAGATTATTTCTCCCCTTACTTGATCATAACAGTTTTATATCTGTGTAAAAATGAATTCTAGTTTGTAATGTGGTCTCTGGGAGTTGTATTTATTCTGTTTATTGGTATCAGGAACTTATTACTTTGCATAAATTATTCATGTGAATTAGACATGCTTATGATACTCACATTATTTGTGTTTGGAGGGATGGGTAGCAGAAAGCCACCGTAATACTTTTTTTTTGAGGAAGAGCACTTGGAAATCATGGGGCACGAGAAAATCCCAGTGCGAAGGGCATCGCACTGCGTACCCTGCACACCACAGAATACTCCTGGCCACATAACCGTGCGGGTGTTGGGGCATCTTTACCACGCACGGTAGAGCGCAGTGCAAAGCCTCCCTGCGCCAGCACTGCTGGAGCTCCATGGGGACACAGCAACGGCCGTCACAGTAGCAAAGGGTAGCAGGGGAGTAGCTCTCCCCAAGCGAAGTACAAAGTTTATCCCACAGGCTTTAAATGTGGAGGATTCTGTGCAGATAGAGCATTTAGGCGAAGATTTAACATCTTGCTGGAGCATCTCTTCTTCTTCAGCCGTAAAAAAGAGACTGGATGGCTGTTGCTTGGTGATCAGCAGGAGATCAGAAAAGACTAGCATAACAGTCCCCTCTGGTTATGAATTTGTAACTGGGAAGTACAACCACTTCATTCACTGGTCTCCACCGGCAAATGCCAGGCAGGAGGAGCCCACTGGGGTTGTGCCTATAGCTGCTGCTTGACCCATAGTTCACCCGTCAGGGACACATGTTGGGTTCCTGGCCTTGGCTATGGGGCCTTTTGCAAACCAATTAGCTTCTATTTCCCTCTGCAGTTGGTATTTGTCTTAAAAGCATATTTCTTTCCTAAAGTGATTGGATTTTGATTAAAATACTGTTCAAGTTTGGTTCTGATCTCAGGAGATGGATTTGGCAGTGGTGCTGCTGTGATGGATCCCATGCAGCTGGCAGCAGTGGTGCTGCTCTGCTGCTGCACCGTTCACCCTGGGTGCTTTTTCTTTCCCAGGGCTCTTGTTTATGCACAAGCCTTCCCCCACGTAGCTGTTGTATTGTTGCCTTTTTGCAAGTGGTAATTCAAAAGACCTGGATGAAGTGCACTTTTTTGGAGAGTTCTTGGAACGACTGGGGTGTTTTTGTGTCCATCTGAGCCACGTGCCTGTCCCATTGCAGCTGGGCCTTCATTAATCATACCCCAGCGGTGATGCACTCAGCAAGCTGCAAAACGTTTTTGCTGCACAGCCCGTCTCGCTATCCCATTCGGAGCAAAGCTAGAAATTCCTCTGGTGCATCTTTCTCCAGCCGCTGGACGCATTTTCTGTACAGCATCCAAATCTCACACCTGCACAATGGTGTGGTAAACACAACAGCCCTGTCCACCCTGGTTTGGGTGAAGAGCAGAGAAAGCCTGCACTGAGGCTCTGATAGCTTGATTGTAGGAAGAGAGTAGCTCTCTGTGAGCACCGCAGGCACCAGATTGCAGCACCAGGGGCTGGGTGTAAATTTTTAGCTGTCAAGTGGCTCAGTCCTCCCCCGGAAGCCTGGGAAGCAGCAATGATCTTAAAGGTCCTTTCCAATCTAAATGATGCTATGATTCTGTAAGTAAACTGGCCAGGTGCTCTGTGACTTACTCTTCTCCACTTACTGACAAGGGAAGAATCGAGTACCCTGGCGAAAGTCATGCTTCACTGATGATGGAAAGCACAAGGGCAGCAGAGGAAAAAACTGTATTATGCAGTAACCAGCAGCTTCTTTCTCAAGGCACGCAGGAATCACTTAAAATCTTCCTCTCATCTTGATGAGGAAGCTGGTAAGCAAGTCACTTGCTTCCCCTGTGGAGTGGTGTCACCCCACGTGGCAAATCTTTGACCATGCCAGGTAGCAAACCACCACCCAGGCTGCACAGTCCCAGCAGAGTGAGCTGCCCACCACCCTCTTCTCCTAGATGCTCTGGTGGGGTCTCTCTCCGGCCCCAAACCGTTCAGCTTCTTCACAGATCAGCTGGAATGAGGTGCAGTAGTCTTAAAAAACTGGAGAGGTGGCAGGTCAGTTGTAAAGGGCCAGTCCTGTAAGGCAAAGCTCAAGTGAACCACATGCATCTTAACGCATTGGACACATGGACTTAAATCAAAGCTCAGACAGCACAGATCATCCTTGTGATATGAAAATTGGTAAAGCCATGACCCCACAAATGACTTGGATCATTTGAGATAACAACCTAATGGAAGCTCACTCTAGAGATAAGGAAACTGGGGTGGTGAACATGAGCCAAAAATTCATTCACAGGGAAATGCTAACTGGATAGAAAGAGGTGGTGTGATTTCTGCATTAAATATTAGGGAAAGCAAGGTAAACTAGTGAATCTATATCTGATATCCACATTGTTAAAATTGTTGTCAAACTGGAAAAGGTAGACAAAGACTTGCAAGGATGCATCAGGTTTTGGAAAATCTGCCTGAGTGTGACAAACAGAAGGAACTCCATCTTTCAGTTTATTAAAGTAAAGTTTATGAATAATAGTCACTGAGTAAAAATCCACCCTTAGGGTGCAGATTACTGGTAGCAAAACAGTGTCTAATTTTGCAGATAAGGACAGATCAAGAACCAGTGGTAGGAAATTGCAGGCATGGAAGACTGTGTCTGAAAATGACGCACAGACTGCAATTTATGATAATGTTAGCTATTTAAGAAGGGCTGGACTTTTTGCTAGAACCACTAAAAAATCAGACACACTGAAGCTGTGTGCCCTGTGGGGTCCAGGTTGGTAGGGCTGGATCTTGCATAGAAATCCAGAGCCCTGTGGCTATGCAAAGTCCAAAGCAGCAGATTTTTTTAGGCAGCAGCCTGAGACGCCATTTTAGGACTGAAATTTAGGATGTGTGCTCATGCATTACAACCGGAGGCATGTCCAACACCCACATTTTCTTGGTTGTTGCCTTAGTGGACCCTAATCCTTCATTTTGCTCAAAGAAGGAGGAAATGCTAAGCTGTAAGTTCACATTTCAGGCAATAATAGTAAGGTCAAGCTGTGTGGGTTGTCAGGCTGGCCTGTATGGGTTATCCTTCTCTTACTCTGAGTCCCTGCTGTACGTCATTTCACAAACCGTGAGAAATTAGTTTCTGACCCTACATATAAAAGTCAAGGGCAAATGAAGATCAAGATTACTGGTGTCAGTCCCATCCTTCCAAGAGGTAATTTGTTTCCACAGATTGTCCCTTTCCATGGAGAAGGAAATTGCACCAAAAACAACAAGGGATGTAGTGGAAAACCACAGTGGAAATCAACCCAGGAATGACCAATGAACAAGAAAACACACTTCCCATGCATTCTGCCTGGCATCTACATCCGCAATCATCACTTTGCAGGTGATAGGTGGCTTGAACAGACACAGTGCGTCCTCTGTGCTGTCTGCAATTGTGAATTCCCTTGCATGAAGGAAGGCTGTAAGGTTTGCTAGAAAGAAGAAGATGTGAACCTGCAGCTAACAGCCTTGGAAAACATTTTTCCTTTACTACGCTGAACTTGCAATGCATTTTCTTCCTGTTTTCTGAATTTCTCTGATTTATGTGCGCTCCTTTACTAAAAGAGATGGCAAGGCAAGAGATGGCAACGGCAAGAGTAGAGCTGTCCTCCAGTGCATATACTAAAAAAATCACCAGGACATCTCTGAGAAACTGCAAATATTTAATCATCAACACCTTTGTGCTAGAATCAGTCATTATTAGATCACCTCTGTAATAAGTCTAATTGGGAACAGCCCTTGATATACATGCTGGACTCTCATTCAGCTCATGCCTACTCACTTTCCTAGAAACATCAATGATGGCTGTGACGCGTGGTTTTGCTTGCATTTCATTTTTCTTCACTAACCTCCACACCAAAGCACGCTTTTCCGTGAATCTCCAAGACACGTCCATTCTCTGAATCACAGCCCCATCCCTCCCTCACTGCTCCAGGGAAAGGAGCTCAAGAAATAATTAACTTTACTGCTTCCTGTAAAATCACTTGTTTTTCTGGGCCCTCGGAGGCAGGAGCTGGCAACATTGCGTGTATGTTAGTGATGGCTCAGATCTTTCACCTCCTTCTGCTGTTTTTGCAAATGGAGGGCAAGGCTGCCTTGTCTGATTGTCACGAGCAGAGATATGCAAGGAATTGTTTTCTTGATTTGGCCAGTGATCCAGAAAAAAATAATTGTTTGAGGTTGACCCCAAACCACAACTTTACAGAATTTTTGGTAAAGCGAAACAGTTCATATTGGGTTAAAATGCCAAATGAAACACTTCCTCTGACAAGAAGTGAATTGCTTTATCTTGGGAGAGTTGGTTTGCATCTGATTTACAGGAGGGGGGAGTTTTGCTCCATAGCTGCTCACCTGGCTTGCGTTGGAGCTGGGATGGGAAGCCAGCGCTCCTGTGACTCGAGAGAGAGCTATAGGCTGGATAGACACAACCTGCACTGGGCTATGGGGCAAGAAGGATGGGACCTTACCCTCCTGAACTCGTCCAATATGCTGAGCCATTAATCACGTGAGGCAGAGTGCTCCCTCCTGGTGTACGGGCATGTGTCAGAGTGATTGGGACCCTGGAAGAATTCATCTGCCTGAACATTGAGGCAGAGTAGAGATGTCTCCATCCGAGTAATCATCTAGAGTCCCATTATGGTCAACAGTGAGAAATCATCTCTGCCAGAAAGCCATCAATCTTGCTATCAGGGAGATATCTAAGCAGACAAAAGCAGTGACTTGCATGCTGAAACCTGTATTTTTTCTCTAGCTTGGCTGCACGCGCCTAGACTGTAGAAGTATAAATTTGGGCTGATAAATTTCTTCTTTCCTTGCTCTTCCCCTACTTTCTGGCTTTACTCCTGAAACACCAGGTGCAGGACTGGGAGAGCACTGGTGAATGCCCTGCCCCTGGGTTGAGGTGTGAGGGGTCCAGTTCACCCCCACACATACCTGGGTGCTGCACTACTGAGCACAGACAGCACCTTTTCCAGCTTCAGTCTCAATGTATGCTCACTCCAGTTTTATGCCTGCACGTCCTCAGGACTCCAGCGTCCTCGTTTGGAAAAAAGCTGCAGATTTTTTTCTCAGCTAGTACAATTCAGGAATTTCAATTGCACTTTATGGTGCTTCCCCAGCCCTCAGACATGGCCCTCACGGTCAGTCACAGGGCTGGGGTTGTGCCCTCCACACCAAATGCTCTGGCATTTTGGGAACTGCTGTACCGAGTCTGGAAAAGGAGACAAGAAAGAAGTGAGCATAACTGGAGACCACTAGAGGGGAAAACTTTTTTAGGAAGGCAGATGCCCATAGTGGCCACCCATGCCTGTCAGAAATTCGCCTTCCCACAGGCTGTGCTTTGGCCTCTGCTGCGCAAAGTGGAGCTGAGGGCTACAGATAAGCGGGGCCCTCAGAGCGAAGGCACTGGACAGCCGTAGTCCCAAAACACCTCCCACTTGTAGGCATGGTTTGGAAGGTCCTCTTCTTCCTCTGCCGCTTGGTAGCTGATTCACTTAATCCCAGCTGGGACTGTTAGGTTTTCTGCCCGGAAGCCCTGGTTTGTCAGGAGGATTGGGAGCATGAGGAGGTTGTCTGCTCCTGAGAAAGAGAAATATTTGTTTTAGCCTCTTGCCACAATAAATGTAGGACTAGCTCCAGAAGCTTTGCTTACCCAATTGGGCATTACTCTCTCCCTTCTTCCTTTTTTTTTTTTTTTCCATTATCATCTGCCCAGGAAATGGAAACACTGTTCTGCCTTCCTGTGTGATGGAAATCTTATGAGAAGAGATGGGATTTGTACTGTACTGTAAAGGCAGCTTGCTTGGGGTCTGTATTCCATAGTCTAGGATCTCTCCTTCCTCCCCAAGATGCTCATCTACCCGTGAGGGACGCAGTGAGCAGTGCCACTGGTAATGTCCATTGGCCTTCTCCCATGGACTACACACTGATTGCAGTGGTCTCTATCAGTGTAAAGCACAGAGCACCGTGCTTCCATGTATTTTTGGCTCATGGTGTGTCCATCCCCTTCCGTGTCCTTCAGCACTAAAGGTATTTGGCTTCATCCTCAAAGACCTCTGGTTTCTCCCATTTTCCGCTGGGACTTGCCTTCACACCCACGAATCTCAGGAGGTGGCCTTCATCAAGGACATCGCAGTGGGGCACTGGTCCATCGCAGCCATCCCAAGCACATGGAGAGGGTGAGTACATGTGGGGAGGGAGGACAGCCATGTGACCGTGAAGAAAGAACTAACATGCTGGGAACTTACCGAGAGCGATGCAGAGGTACAACCGACACGTGGCCCGCTGGTGGCATGTGCCAAAACCTTAAACATGACAATTTTCCAGTGTGGCAAAGGCTTTTAACAGGCCTAAGGAGCTGAGTATGGAGAATGCCCCTACACGTGTCCTCTAGTTCCCAGCACTGACTACTGCAGATTTCATCACAAAAGGATGTTGCACTTGAAAGGAAGAAGAAAGGAAGAAGAAGAGATTCAGACTAATTTGCTCAGTAAATATTTACTAAAATAGATTGTAGCAATAAAAGTCCAAAGCTCCTCAAAGTTAGGATGCAAACTGAAGAGCTAGAAAATACAAAAGGAGAGGTTCTGGTGAAAACTTTAACTCTGTCCTAGCTTATGTATAGACTCAGATTTTTCATAGCATCAGAGAATTTAATTCCAAGCTAAAGCAAAACAGAAACTGAAATTTTTGGAAAACGGGAAACTCAAAAGAGAATTTTTTCAGGTAAAGTGAAAATTTGTTTGACAAACCACAAACATTTCAATTTAAAATGGGAACATCCTTTTATTTTTTTTAATTAACCCCAAACTATAAAAAGCACAATGATTGGAAACCAAAGAATATGACATTGCCCAAATGTCTTTAATAAATGCACAAGCTGCGAAACAAATATGGATTTGCAAAACATTTTGTTGTTAACACATTTGCATTTTCACTGACTAAAAGTATTCCTACAAAATTTCAGCCAATTCCCTCTCTAATATTCTGCCTTCTTAATGCAATCATTTAATACTGATTTAAAGTCTGTGAAATGAAGGATGAAGAGCTGATATTTCTCTGTAACCTTTTGATTTTCTATATTCTGACTTCGGTCCATTTGATCCATAACATCCAGATTTCAGTAGCATAAGGGATTTTTTACATTTATTTTCATAATTTAATGTTTGTTTTAGAAAAAGGAGGGGAGGGAAAGCTGCCAGGGCTTAATCATGCGGCAATCTTGAATCTTACCACGACTGGGGGAGGAAAAGGTTTGGCATCTTTGCTGCAGTGCTAATTTGCATTGAGGAGGATCTTTACCCTTCACAGCTAAAAAAGATGAAGTGCTAACTTCCAAAGTGACATTTTGGAATTTGTGTGGAGGTTCTCACACTGCTGGGGCTGCATTGAACGCTCTGTCTGTTTCTTTTATTAAGCCAGGGATGGCAAATTTGTCCAGAGGAATAAATGCTGGGGGGGGAGGTGGTGGTGGTGTATAACTCAGGAAGGGAAGTTTATCCCCACAAATAAATTGATACGGTAGCAAAAGCCACGACTCTGGAAACCCAGGAGGCGGAAGGCACTGACTACCAAGGCACACGTTCCTCAGCACCATTCTGTGAAAGTCCCCTTGTTCCCCACCAAAGGGGCCTTCTCACCCTCCTGAGACAAAATCAAGGAAGACAAAAAACTGCATTTACCCACGGGGTGGCAAACGCTCTAAAGCCTGCACCTGAGGCAGTTTCACAGCTGAATTCCCCAGTGTTAGGACATTTTGCTTCAGCTCTGTTACAGGGCATCTGTGACCTGTGTGGACAGCTAAAGCTGCTTTTGGCCAAAGCATCATTCAGTAGCCATTCGGAGTGAGCACTGCAAAACACATCCTTGTTTTACAGCTCTGCCTGGGAAAGGGTTAGATACAGCTTTTATGGCCGGACCTTCAGACTGTGGTTTCCACTGACAGTATCCTTGTACGTGTATGTCATCATGATGCTGGGTTTCTGCACGGTGCTGCCACGCTGCCTTCATGCCACAGGGTCTTCCACAAGCTCCTATCTTTGCTGATCAAGCATATGCAGAAGGGAAGGTGTGTGTGAGTGTGAGTATGAAAGTGTGTGCATGTGTGTGATCGCAAGGTGGGGAGATTCTCCCCTTGTCTACCTCTGCTGCTGCAACCCACTCACCCTGGCACTCTCCTTGGAAATGGAGCAGGCTGAAGGCTCGGGACAGTGTCTTTAAGAATCCAGGTGGTTTATTTCCAGTTACAATTCAGTAAGCATTTCTCTTCATTAAACATTAATGAGAAGCCTGAGTAATGGTGATCCATGTGGCGCCGGTATGTTGCAGCTCTTGCAGCTCCCTGGTCATGTTGGTCCAAACCCTTTATTCCAGGAGTTTGTGTAGTGTGCTCAGCACCGGGTCAGAGGGGCTCTCATGGAATAGAGCATGAAATCACTGTCATGGCAAGCAGTGAGCAGTGGTCATTTCTCCTTAGTACTCATAAACAGGTGCAGAAAGGTCCTCTAATAATATTTATTTGTGGGTTACAGAATCTTGTGCACCAGAAAGGCATGGTCCTGGGCAGAAAAGGAGCTCAGAGCTGTGTTTTAAATGCAGTCTGGTAGAGGGGAGAGGTTTTCCCAGCCTTTGAAGGACTTTGGCCATTTTTAGAAATACCATGATGGAGAGGAGGGCCAAACATGCTGTGGCATCATGGAGACTGGGTTGCGTATGTAGTGCTTAAAAGCTGTACTCCCATTTCACTCCCCTCCTTAATGTCCCTCAGCCAAGCTGCATCTGAATGAGACATACACACTATTTTGAGGCTGGGAAAATGTCTGTCTTGGATTTGTAGGTAACTCCAGGACCTGCTGGAAGGGACTGGTCACACAAGGGATGTCAAGGGGAATGGGTTGCACTGGGGAGAGAATTACATTTCAACCCAAGGCTTTTTTGAATTTACGCGGGAAAAAACTCAAAACTAAAAATCTACTACGTAGGACTCCTTAAACTCTTTAAAAAGCTCCTGTCTGCCATATGCTTCATTTCCAAGCCTGGTCACCAGGGACTGTTAGGAAATCTAGGCAGATGATACAGCCTGTTTCTTTCATGTGTGGCTGACTGAGGCTGTCCCAGCTGGCTGCAAAGGCCAGCTTGAAGGAACTATTTTCATGTGGCTCCTCACTGGGACATGCTATTACTTGGCTGGGCATTTAGGCTCACATGGAAAAAAAGCAGAAAAAGGCGAAGCCTTCTTTAATCCTCAGTTCTGCTCAGTCCTTCAGCAGCTAAGAGTCTTGATAAGGAAAGGCCATCAGGAAGCCTGCTGAAGACCTGGAGGAGCCAACAGGTGACCAAAGTGTGGAGAAGTGCTCTTTAAGGTAAAGTGACAGCAGAAAATCCCTATTAGTTCTTTGCACTGGAATATGGAGACAGTCCTTCACTGGGGCCTTTGGGTGGTGGGAGAGACAAGTCAGAGGAACAACCTAAAGTGTCAGTAAGGATAAAGTGAATAATGACAAATCGTCAGGACCAGCTGGTATTCACACAAGCATTGTAAAGGAGCTCATATGAAATTGCTAAGCTGCTCACTGTGGCTTGTAACCTATTGCTTAAATTGGCCTCAGTGCCAAAGGCATAGGAGGTGGCAAATGAGATGCCAATTTTTAAAGCGAATTCCCGGGGAACCTGGGGAAGGACAGAGCAGTAAGTCTGACTTCTGTGCTGGGAAAACTGGAAGAAGCTGTAGTGCAGAATAAATTAGTAGTCATGGATGTACAGTAGGAAGAAATGCTTCAGACATTCATCCGAGCTCTTTGAAGGAACTGACAAGCATGTAGGGAAGGGTGATCCAGCTTGATATACCGCACATGGATTTCCCAAATGCATCCTGCTCTCTCATTAGGACCTCCTCAACAACTGGCTGCCTTGGCATAAGTGGGAACATATCATAGGTTAAAGGACAGGAATGAAGAGCAGGAATAAATGAAACTGGCTGCCAGTAGAGTTCCCCAAAGGTCTGTGCTGAGATCTGGGTTGTATAGTGTTCCTAAACTACCTGAAAAGGGAGCAAATCAAAAGTCATTTCAATTTGCTCTTGACAAATCGAGACAGCATTTGCATATGATGTGCTCTTACTGAGAACAGTCAACTCTGAAACTGGCTATGAAGAAATGGAGCAGTATTCAACAATATAGAAGGGCTGGGAGTCACAAGGCACATACTAGCGTTGATAAAGACAAAAGAAAGCACATGGGAAAATCAGTCCTTTCCACATTAGTACAATGGCAAGCTCTAAACTAGCTCTTGCTGGTCAAGGAGAAGAGCTTGATGCAGCTGTGAAGGCATTAGTGCACTCTGATCAGCGGGAACAAAAGGGCACTTGGTAGGTGTAAGGAATAAGGACCAGAGCAGCATGAAGTGAAACAGCCAGGGAGCATTTGCACCCTGAAGGCCATGTGCCTTTCTAGTTGTCTCATTTCAAGAAGACTGTAGCAGAATTTAAAAAAAAAGGTTTAGAAAAGGGCAGCGAGGATGAACAAAGATATAAATCCACTTTCATATGGGCAGAGAATACTTCAGCTTCACAAAGAAGGGATTGGATGGCTGTGTGTGGAGTGGGGATGAAGGTGAATGGGGAACATTCATTGCTACCAGGGGTTCTTGGGGCAGGGTTAGTCCAAACTGCATATGGTACTCTCAATGCTTTCTTCTTTTTGGTTGGATTTTTTTGATTTTTTTTTTTTTTTTTTTAGCAGACGTGCTGGCAGTTGTCATGCATGAAAGTATGGCAAATCCAAACTTCCATGGAGACACAAGCACAGAAGATGGGATCCAGCTCACTACCTGGAGATGGCTCCAGTAAAGACACATGTGGGTGTTGTCTACCTAGACTTTAGTAAGGCCTTCAACACCATCTCCCACAGCATACTCCTAGGGAAGCTGCCAGCTCAACGCTTTTACAGGTGTACCCTTCGCTGGGTAAAAAACTGGTTGTATGGCTGAGCCCAGAGAGTTGTGGTGAACAGAGTTAAATCCAGTTGCTGGCCGGTCACTAGTGGTGTTCCGCAGGGCTCAGTTTTGGGGCCAGTTCTGTTTAATATCTTTATCAATGATCTGGACAAGGGGATCGAGTGCACCCTCAGTAAGTTTGCAGATGACACCAAGTTGGGTGGGAGTGTTGATCTGCTCAAGGGTAGGAAGGGTTTCCAGAGGGATCTGGACAGGCTGGATCGATGGGCTGAAGCCAGTTGTGTGAGGTTCAACAAGGCCAAGTGCCGGGTCCAGCACTTGAGTCACAGCAACCCCATGCAATGCTACAGGCTTGGGGAAGAGTGGCTGGAAACTGCCCGGCGGAAAAGGACCTGGGGGTGTTGGTCAACAGCCAGCTGAACACGAGCCGGCAGTGTGCCCAGGTGGCCAAGAAGGCCAACATCATGCTGGCTTGTATCAGAAATAATGTGGTCAGCAGGACGAGGGAAGTGATCGTCCCCCTGTACTCGGCCCTGGTGAGGCCGCATCTCGAATACTGTGTTCAGTTTTGGGCCCCTCACCGCAAGAAGGACATGGAGGTGCTGGAGCGTGTCCAGAGACGGGCAACGAAGCTGGTGAGGGGTCTGGAGCACAAGTGTTACGAGGAGCAGCTGAGGGAACTGGGGTTGTTTAGCCTGGAGAAGAGGAGGCTGAGGGGAGACTTTATTGCTCTCTACAATTACCTGACAGGAGGTTTTAGTGACTTGGGTGTTGGTCTTTTTTCTCAAGTAACTATTGATAGGACAAGAGGAAATGGCCTCAAGTTGTGCCGGGGGAGATTTAGATTGGATATTAGGAAAAATTTCTTCACTGAAAGAGTGGTCAAGCATTGTAACAGGCTGCCCAGGGAACTGGTGGAGTCACCATCCCTGGAGTTGTTCAAAAAATGTGTAGACGTGGCACTTCAGGGCATGGTGGTGTTGACGGTTGGACTTGATGATCTTAGAGGTCTTTTCCAACCTTAATGATCCCATGATTCTATGATTCTAATCTATGTATCTGGGTCATCCAGGACCACTCGTCATAGCCAAGGGAAACACATAGGCTTAAGATGTAAGTCACCAATTCTTTCCTCAAGCAGGATCAGCTAAACAGGATGCAGCCATGTGGCAGCCCTGGAATCCATGCAGTCTGGGAGGACTCTTTCTGTGATTCAGCTGCATGGATATGGCTGTGTTGCTTGAAGGCAAAGCAAACAAATTCTGATTTTTTCTGGTACTAGGCACGTTCTCACTTTGGCTCCATCACCAACAGCTCAGGGGAGCAACTTTCCAAATACAAGAGACATTTTTCTTTCCAAGCCCCATGGCAGCTGGGGCAGTCAGTGCAATCAAAGCCAGAGGGCACGGGCGAACCTCAGAACTAAGGTGCAGAGATGTTCAAATTGTGATGTTTCCACTGCCATTATCTTTGTATGCCATGTGGCACCATGGTCCTGGTGCATGGCTGGGGCACAAGGCACGACACAGTACTACTGCTACTACTTCTACTCATGATAGTAGTCAGGGTCTTGCAGGGACTGACACTCATTCAAATTGAGCTTGTGCTGAATGGGATTCCTGGTAAACACCCTGATACAGAATCTCATTAGCAAACACAGCACATTACCCTGTCAGCAGCAGCAGCAAACACAGCAGTCGCTTCGTGAGGATGTCAGATTAGCTGCTTAGCTTTGTAACAAATATACCATGCTTCATTATCTTTTATATGAATCCACCTTTCCAGTGCTTTTAAGACCTTGTGAAATAGGCATTTGCTATTTGTTTTTTGCTCATGTGGCACCTAATTCTCCAATTATAAATTTGTATCGGAGCCCCCGTACACGAAGCCTAAGGCCAAAATCCTCTGCACAGGGCAAGGGGTTCCCAGCTGACCAGATCTTTGCCTTTGGCAGGGCTTTTTTGTAAAGCCTTTGGTGGCATCATGGAAGTGTCAGCATTTTCCTCAGCATCACCTACCTCCCTTTTCTTCACAAAGTGCGGGTGATTTTGCTCTCAGAAAAAGTCACATTGAGAAATTAGCAAACAATCCCTTCAACGTTAAGGAAACCTGAAATGTTGCATGGGGAGAATCCATGTGGATTCTTCCTAGAGACTGCTAAGAGCATCTGTGTCCATTGCCTTTGTGTCCTAGGAACTCAGCCTGGTTATTAAGAGAATAAGGACAGACTCAGACGCAGGGATCAGGGAAACCTCTGAAAAGCCTAAAATCTCTTTATGCGGCTCACTTGATGGTGTCCGTAGTGTAAAGTGGTCTGATGTTTAACAGGCATTCACTTGGAATAACTAGCACAGCTCATGCGTTGTAATGCATCGTCGCAAAGTCATGCCAATCAAACATTTATAACATGCCATCAATTATTCTGTGCACAGAACAGTGCCCACAGATTTATAGCAAAAACAGTCCTTCAGGCCTGTTCCATTAATATGCAACTAATTTGATAATGATCAATATTTGAGGGAGACTATTACACTCATTATAGCTCCAAGGCCTAGTGAATGTGGGAAGTCCATGTGCCTAACTGCAGTCCACCCAGGTAAGACTTTCATCATGCTCAGAAAAAAAAAAAAAAACAAACAAAAACCAAAACAAACCAAACAAAAAAACCCAAAACAGCTAGGAGGGGATAAAGACCAAGAACTACTTAATGACCTCTTCAGGGACTACAAGTATTTCAGAACAAATTCAACAGCAATTTCTGTGATGTGCAAGAGAAGGATCTGGGAGGAGGGGAAGAGAGTGTCACTTGAAATGTGGAGAGAAAGGCAAACATTTTATGCCCAAACTGTTTCTGGATGGAAAGTTGGATTCTTGACTAAACCAAATTGATTTCAGAAAGTACCTGATTCCTGTGGGGATACAAAATCACATTTTCAATTGAAATTTTTAGGCAGAAAAAACTTGAGAGTTTTGATGAAAAGTCAGCTCCAAGAAATAAGATTCTATCTGCAGCTATTTCCCTCCTGATCCAATATTGTTACAGCTGGTTAATATTTCCCCAGTTAAGCTATATTTTGATGGAGAATTGAATATTTTTAACTAAACTACTTATTTCTTTTTTTTTTTCAAAGTTTCTCCTTGTGCAGAATGTTGAACTTTTAACAAAAACATTTCAGATAAACCCCCCTTTTTAATTTTTTAATAAAGAATAGAAAATGCTTAGGGAAACATTAAAATTACTTTCCATCGAGATTTTCATTCATAGGAAACCCATCACTCAACCAGCCCTGAAAGCAAGATTTCCCTAGCTGCTTATGCCTCTTTAGGCTGGTTTTTTCTATAAAGTTGGTAAAAACCCAGAAGTCCTGGAGACCTTTTGTGCCAGGCAAGTCCTGATGGACTCACACACAGTGGTGGGTCTCCCATAGCTTCTCATCACGAGTGCCGGAGGCAAAGGCTGCACATGGCAAGGCTGAAGCCACAAGGCAGAAGCTGCATCATGCTCCAGCATCAGGAAAGGGCTGTGTGAGTGTCCGACTACGTGTTTGGCAGATGCTCAGCGGCCTGTGGACAACCGTGGGGGTCTCACCCAGTGCTCCAGCAGCTCTGGAGCTCCGTGCCCGAGGAACTTGTTTAAAACACAGGTCAATGAGCAAGGGGAGGAAATGAATGAGGGGTGTGAAGACGATACAGCTGCAGAGTAAGTTTCATCACGGCTTTATGAGTTACCAGGCAGTAACTCATTTTATTGCCTTTTCTGGATTACTTGCTCATTTACCTGCCAACATGCTTAGACTCCATTCTGGTGGGCAGCGTAGCAAAGATGGTTTGAAGGACCTGGCTGATATGCTGGGAGCAGGGTGGAAAGTCAACAAACATGGGAGAGAAAAGGCCAAGATTCTCCAGACAAAATGGGAGATGCAAGGCAGACATGCCACCTCAGGTAGGCAACGGAAAAGGACAGAGAAGATGTAGCAGTGAAGGCACAAGTGAGACGTAAAGGAGAAGAGAGGAACCAGCTGGTGAAAGCAGCAGGGAGAAGGAGAGCAGGGGAAGTTCTGGGGTCCTGGGACAGAGTTTGTCTGCTCAGAAGTGATGGCAAAATACAGTGGGCACACACGTCATGCAAAGGAGCGGGAAAAGGCAGGGAGGGGGCACGAGGGAGCCTTGCAGCAAAATCAATTAATACTTGCGTGAGTCAGCTGCTATTGAATGAGATTTGAATTTCACACCATTGCTGGAAACCTCAAAATAAACCTTTCCCCTTCCCAGTGCGTCAGAAATTCTGCCTTATAAGGCAATATTGCCTGCTGGATGTTGTGGGGGCAGAAAAGGGAGAGAAAATAGACTTCAGAGTCCTTCTCCTCTTTCATCTCCCTAGCCCTTTATCTTGTTCTAATCCCCAGGTCATGGTGGCATTGGGAAGGGCTATTTTCACCCAGCCTGTGTCAGGAGGGAGGAGAATTCCCATGGGATGAAGAGCAACAGAATTACAATTTCCAATGCACTGCCTGCAGTCAACTTGGTGTCCTGCTGCTTGTTAGGGGGGGGAAAAAAGGCATCTGGCTAGGTGTGCTCTCCAGGGAGGCTTCTGCCCTGCCTTTCCCAGTAAAACGGCACTGCAGAAAATACAGCTTATGACTTGGAGGCAGTGGAGGGTGGTGGGGGAAGTTCAGTTCCACTGATGGTTTGGGCAGACTGAATTTCAATCAGAGTCAGCTGCTAAGCAGAGCAGGGGGATGTTTATAATGGGATTTAATGAAGCAGAGAATCGGTGTTGTCTTCTGCATCAAAGGGGCTTCCAGTTACAGGGGAATGCAAAGCTTTTCATTACCAAATGAGCACAGAAATACCTGCCTGATAATCCTCAGCATTTATTGAGCACTTCCTAACTTCAAACAACTTTGCCAGCCCCAGAGAGAAGCCTCGCAGTGCTGCCCAGATCCATGAGCTCTTGCCATTGCATTTGCACCTCGGTGACGGCACCGAGGCCAGGGATTGCAGCTATAGGGCACCCTGGCTCACCGACTGATGCTAGCCCATCTCAGGAGACCTTGAGCCCTGCTCACTGCTCCGCCTTTATTTCCATGTACCTGACTACTGTTGGGGCACAGGCAGTGGTTGCAGCATTGCACTGCTTCCAGTTTTAGCACTGGATGCCTGCAAACTTGCCCATCCATCGCTTATCTGCTGAGCTACCGAATTTCTGCTAGCATAAGATGCTTTTACCAGGGTTTTTTCCAAGGGTTAGGTAGCCCCTGAAGAAGGGCTGACCATCCAAGCCTCTCTTTCCCTTGAAAGAAATAGTAGTTCCAAGTCTCCTCCTTCTCACCTGGATTCGGTATCTCTTCCTGTACTTGCTGAGAATATTTCACCCCTGGGAACATATTTTCCTGAAACTATACCTGGCTTCTGCTGTCCAAAGTCTCCTTGTACCATCTACTTCATTGCTCATTCACCCTTCCTGAGTGGAGGACAGGGCCAAAGACCTTCCCATTGTGTGTGACTGCCTCGGTACACATCGGGGCATACAGCTCCGCAGAGGACCTGCAGCTGGACCACAGGTTTTCTTTTCCTTCTGTCCTCAGCTTCTGAGCCATCCACTGTTGCTGTTCCCCTAAACTCCAAACCATTTTCTTTTTTTCCTCCTGAGCCATTTTCCTAGATCTAACTTACCCAAGCCCAGAATCCTTTGGGCAGTTTCAGCAAAGCCAAAACCAATGCAGGACTTGTGACCCGTGATCACTTTTCATTTTGTTTACAGCTCACTTATCATGTGCTGACCAAGCTAGTGATTCTATCCCATGTATGTAAATAACACAGTTTTTACCTGTGTCTAAAAAAAATTGGAATCTCTCTGAGCTTGTGGAAAATCTCCTTAATGGATCTATAGAACTGAGAGAGTTAATTATTTCTGTAGTAGATTATACCTAGAATGTTTACTTCAAATGCAGAGAGGCTTAACAGGTACATTTATTCTCCCTGGTAAAAATGAGCACGAGTGGTGCCACTTACCATGTGCTTCACCATACCCCACTCCAGGCCCTGCTCTGTATGCAAGCAGCCCCATGGTATGGATCCCCCCTCCCTTTCCACAGGAAAGGGCCACAGGGTTCCTCCTCTGCCTCCCCATCCTCCTCTGCTCTCCCCATCATGCAGGAAAAATCTAGTGTCTCCTAAGCAGGGGTTTTTCCACTGTATTTGGAAGCAGCTGCACCAAGACTGGTCACATTCCTTCTGCTCCTGCTTTGATCCATGCTCATGGGGACTCACAAGTCCCTCTGCTCACTCTCCCAATCTCCTTGTAGCTATTACCACTTATATCTGCATCCTCCCTCCTGCGTCTCTTTTACCCTGTCTGGCTGTGTGCATGGGCAACGTCTCTCTGTCTCTTTGCAGCTGCGGATGGATGGAGGGATGGATGGAGGGAGGGAGGGATGGTGCAGGGCTGACAACCATCATCATCTGTGCTCATGATGCCAGACTGCAGTTTGACCATCACCATCTCTTTGTTTCCCGAGGAGACTGACTTGGTGCCCAGCACATCAGCTCATTTAGCAATTCCAGCCGAAACATTTCCCAAGCATCTCATGCTGGAGTCACACGGTTTGCTGAAATGGAAGTGAACCAGCAAATTCCCATGACCTGTCTTTGAACTGGCAGCCTGGAAAGCACAGAGGCAACCTGCCTGTCCACGGCGGAGCCGTGCCCTTCTGCGGTATGAGCACCCCGTCCTCCCCCTGGGGCAGGATCTGTCCTGGGGGGTCCTGGTGACCTGCAGACTGAACGAGTTAACTACAAACCCCGCTTCTCACATGTCAGCTGTTCACTTCTGACCAATCCATCCTTCCCTTAATGGTGATTTATTTCACAACATCTCAGCAGAGGTAATTTCCATATGGCACAGACTGCCAGAGTGGGCATTTTTCATGATATTTAGAAGCCAAGTCACTTCAATTTGCATAATATTCAAATGATTTCTAAATGTTGAAAACAGTTCACAGGAGAAAAACAAAAAGGTTACTCATAAATTCCATGTCTTTTCTCCTGCCTCCAGGTGGAGGGAAGCTGGTCAAGATACATATGGTGCACCCTGGATTAGCGCTGGGAGAGCGGTGAGTGTATTTGAAATCTAACCTGGTGGGAAGGGTAAAGGGAACCTGGTGGAGAGGGGAACCTGCAAGCTCACCTACACGTGCAAAGCAAGGGGATGTGCATCGGGTTGCTACTACCAGTCAGAAAGGTTGTTTTGATCTAGGAATTTAGCACTGTTCCCTCTAGTCCTACAGTGATGGCATGATGTCCCAAGGGCTTCGTCTCCCAGTGCCTTGCTGTCTACTTAGGCAGCCTCGTCCTTTTTTTTTGTTTTGTTTTTTTTGCTTGCCTGGCCAGCCCCTCCAAACTGGGGAGCTGTGAACAGGGAGACAGGAGACCGGGCTTCCCATTTTACAGCTCTGCCCAGGTGGGCAACACCCCCATGTGCAAGGGGAGACGACTCCCCTGGTCATCACGGGAGCTACCAGAGAAATACAGCATATTCCTCATGGGATCCCCATCAGGGCTGAGTGTTGCAGCTGATGAGATCCCAGCCTTGCTCCCTGGAGTTGATCTCTGCAGCAGGGTTTAATCTGTGCTTCAGCCTGTTTTCCCTCTTAAATTCATTCCAGGATGGCTCCTCACCATACATTATTTCATCTTAAGTAAACCTTTTCTCTTTGTTTACCTTTGACAAATATTTGCAGATTTAGTAGCTCACATCCTTGGGAGGGATTATGCAAAAATCACTGTAGCCCTCTCTGCTTCACATAGAGTGTTCATATCTGAGATCTACTAACAAGCTCAGGCCTTGTTCCTGCAAAGCCTTGAGCTGTGCTTTACCTTAAGTACCGCGCACACTCCTGGGTGCCTGTGATTATCCGTGAAGGCTCTGTGGCGCTGGGAGATACTGGGCAGAATTTATCCCTTGATTTAGCTGAAATGCTATAAATAGGAAGGCAGGAAAAAGACTGCAAATTCTTTTCATCCCATTGGCTTTGAAATAGATCCAGGGTTTGTTTGCTTTTTAATTTTTCACATTAAAAAAACATATAATCCAAGGTTGATTCCCCCCCACCCCGCCCCCATCCCTCTCCTCCCATGCTTGGTTTTTAGGCATTGTCTCACGGCTGGTGAAAGAGGGCAAGGGGCCACATTAGCTTCACTGGCCACCAGGAAAGGCTCACAGCAAGAGGCTGGGAACTGGGGCAAAAAAGTGGGAGGCAGGGGAGAGGCTGTGATTCATTATTGCTAGAATGGGAAGCACCTCTGAATATTATCTCAGCATCGCTTCTGTTCTTCCGTAGCATAAATAACTGGCTCATCCCTAATGACTCCGTTCTTGTTAAGAGGAAGCTTCATTTGGGAGCTGTATGCAGCCACTTAACATGCAATCTGCATCTTGCTGACTGAGTCAGTGTCTCTTTGATCCCACAATGCCGTAGAGAATAGCGCTGAGCATGAGAACCTGTATGCAGTTCCCTCCCGTAGGGTCTCAAACCTGCTCTGTCCTCTGGAAGGCTCATCGGTGCGGGGCAAGGAGGGGTGCTCTGGATAGCACCCCTAAGCTCTGGTCAGCACGTAGGTGCCAACGTCCTAAAAGCTGGTACAATGCCTCCTTCACGACCTGCTTTCTGCATTGAGGAAAAATGGGGTGCGGAGCCTGGCGGGGCAAGCCCTGTCTTTCCCAGCTGAGCCCATGCATCAGAGCATGTCGTCTAGAGGAAAAATCACTTTGAGGATCCACTTGGGCTTTCTGTATCCCAGGCACATTGCAATGACTCAAAAGGCACCTTTGGCATCACACTGGCATGCAATACCACAGTGGTGCCCCAAAATATGCTCAGACCGCAGACCCGTCCAGGCCAAGACAATCTCACTACACCCTGCGGCTCACTGGCTGTGGTCATCTCATCCCTTTTTTCCATACTTGAAGCTCTTTGGAGAAGGAGCTGTCTTGTTTTGTTTGTTTGTTCAGACCCCAGCATACTGGGATCTTGGACCATGATTGGGACGCTTGCATGTTCCATGAATACAAATGTAATTAATTAATGAAAATAACCAGTGGGAAGCCAGAGCTCATTGCTAGAGGGACTGATTCAGCACAACAATATTTCTTTTATTCATTCCAAGCTCTTCTGTGCAGGAAGCAGCTCTGTAGCTGGCATGGATGTCCAAAAGTGCTTCCACCTATTCTCAGCATTAACCTTTTGAGTACTGGCTTAGCAAATCAAGTGAGATCCCAATTGTCTGCCTGGTTGGAGGGTCTCTTCAGCAGAGACCCTCAGCAGCTCTGGAAGGAGGCTGCGGAAGGTTAAAGGGTCCCTTTGGCATCTCTGATCGGGACAGGAAAGAGCTACAGGGCTCCTCATCAATCAGCAATCATGCAGGGAAAAGCTAGTGTCTTCTAGCAGGCTTTTTCTCCTGTATTAGGAAGCAGCTGCCTTTTAATTAGAGGATAGCTAAGTGCTACCTTGTGATCCGCCAGGTTATGCATACTTAATAATGCCAGCTCCCATTTGCTGTTGCCTAGTGGTGTGTTTTACAAAGCGCAGACTGGAAAGTCCCCTTTGATGTTTCTTCACGCTGGCTGTTCTTAGAAACAGGGAGAGCACAGCAACCTGACAGCCGGGGATGCTTCAGCCGTTCCAAAAGCTGGGGGAAACCATCTTGTGCAGGGAAGTACCTCACCTGGTGGTGTGAGGCATTGGTCGGGCTCCTTTGCTGATGGCGGAGCAGACGCAGCTGGAGCAGGCAGCGTTTCAAAGCTGTGCAGGCTCTGGATGAGGAGCAGGACCAACCTGGAGCGGGAAGAGGAAGCAGGCCACTGCCGCTGCCTCTCCTTACCTAAATATAGTTAGTCTAAACTCTGCTAATAGTTTCCTTTTTTTGGTGCTGGTGGGGAGACAGATAAGCATGAGCCCATTTGAGGAAGGGCTGGTCCAGTTCCTCAAAACAGTGACCCTCCAGGTGTTTCCATCACCTGTGCTGTCACCCTGGGTGACCCAGCAGCAGCAGAGGGTGGCAGAGAGAAGTGTTGAAGCTCTCCCACCAGCTGCTGTGTGCAGCGGGAAGCACAGAGGAGTTATGCCCATCACTGAGCATTGCAAACCCGTGTGTCCACAGTCCTGCTCGTGTTCCAGCCCCTGATAACAGGGTCTGAGGTATTCTTCTAGCTGTATTTACTACTTGCGCTTCTGTTCTGCGTTGTCCATGTGTCTCTCTAGATGTTTCCACGTCTACCTTCTCCTCCATTTCTTGATCCTCCCTGAGGCCTTTTGCAATTTAAAATTACAGTGCTTTGGCACTTCACCCTTTCCAACTCAGTGCATTTAAGTGTCACCAAATTGCTCTTGGTATCTTTATTTTTCCTCCTTGGATGTCAGGAAAGGGCTCCACAATGTTCAAGTAAAATTCCAGTGTAGGGAGCTCCCCAGAAAGGAGTATATCTTTCCAGCTGCGTATGAAACCACAATTTAGAGCTTGAAGGGACTGAAAGAGGAAGCAGCTCCCAGCAAGAACAAACCTGACTGTGTTGATTTTCATTGTCAGACATGAGGAAAATGCAAAAAGATAATAAATAGCTGGAAAGGAGGAGGCATCAGGCTTTCATAGCATTTCTGCAGTGTGGTGGTAGTAACACAGGCAAAACAAAAGGCACCACATCCCCGTGGTGCCATACCTGTGTCCTCTTCCAGCAGAGACATGTGGCCTTGGAGCTGCTCTAAGTGGGACACCAGGATCATTCCAGGTGACACAAAGACAACTGGCACAGGCACTTGCTTTATGAATCTCCCTCCCTGGCACAGGAGGGAGCAGGTACTGGTTTGAGCTGAGATGACCTTAAGCAGCCCTGCAGATGCAGTTGTGACACTAGGGACCAGCCTGGTACCTGTAGCTCGTAGTCCCTGGCTGCCTAAGGACTCATCCCACTGTAGCAGTGCTGCCTGTGTCATTGGTGCCTTCTTCCTCTCCTCCCAGAGCCCTTCAAACCAGGAGAGCAGCACCTGCAAGTCAGCAAGTGTTCAGAGAGAGGTGGGCAAGGACAGTCTGTTTGCTGCTCCCTGGGATGTCCCCCAGGCAAGGGATTGCTCCTGAGGGGACCTTCTCCATCACCTCCAAGTTGTTGTTCCCTCTTGGCCAAGCGGACTCTGCAGTCCAGGACTAAGCTCAAATCATTCCTTTGCAGAGAGGCTTAGCAGGACATCTCAACCCCCAGGAGCCCAGGGGTACCAGCAGCTCAGAAAAACCAGATGCCTAATTGCTATAGCTCTGTCCATTTGGGCACAAGCAGCTCTGTAGCTAGCCAAAGGAGGGTGCCTGCAGGCTTTATTTGCAGGAACAGAAGCAGATTTTGGATGGGATGGAGACAGCCAACAGGCTGATCAGGGAATTTGCTAAATAAAATATGTTTTTGCCAGCCATGTTTGTTTGTTTATTTTTGTCAAAAGCAAAAGGTCTTGCTGGAAAGTCTCCATTAAACCTGAACTGGGAAGACTGCCAAGGTCTGGGATGGGATGTCAGGTCAAAAACAACGTGCTGGGGAGCCAACCTAAAAAGCAAGTATCCTGTGCGGGGGATTTGCCATATAGTGGGAGCTCTGTGCTGTAGTCCTTTCTGGAGGATTAGAATTTAGGTCTCTTGAGTCGTATGTCAATGTCCCAAGCACCGGGCAACATGTTGTTGTGGTTCTGTCACTCACTTATTGAAAGTTTGCTCCTGGACCAGGGAAACTGTTTTCCCATGAATATTTCATTGAAACCAATGTGTTCCTGTGGGGAAAAAAAGAAAAAAAAAAGATGAAATGGTCTTTTCTACAAAATAAACACACACTGCATCAAAGAACAATTCAGTACACAATTCCTGCCCATCCTCACTTCTGCCGTGCCTCCATTGCCCTTCTGAGCCCTGCTAGGCTCTTGGAGATAAGCCCAAGCAATAGGAGCCTGAAACCAAGCTGGTCATTGCTTAGATTCATGCCCCTGACCCTCTCTTCCTTTCCGTTACAAAAGGAAGGGTCATTTCACCTCTAATTCTACCAACATTTCACCTGGAAAAAAATGTTGCGTGAGAAGAGACCTCTTTCTATGCATTGCAGGCCCAGCTGGCCACGGCCGTGGGTGCTGGCATCAGGGGGTGGGTGGGTGGGGGGGTGGGAGGAGATGCCCCAAGGATGCTGCCAGCACTGAAGTGCGCGTCGTGACTGGAGACCCAGCGCTTTGCAATCCTCTCAGCTGCCAGGCGGCTTCGTGTAGCAGCTCAGAGCTCCTGCTCAGCCCACTCTGGGCGGGAATTCAGTTAATATTTCAATAACAAATCGCCTAAACTCGGGCTCCCCATGGGGCTGGCATTGATCACTCATCCTCAGAGCTTCACTCTTTCTTCCTTCAAATCTTCCCTAGGCTGGAAAGGCTGCTGCTTATTGATATTCAGAGGCAAACATTGCAGTCTTTCAAATGCTGCCAGGCTTTATGAAGAGCTGTTAATAAAATGGATTCACCCAGCAGCAGAAGCAAACCGAAGTGCAAAAAAAGGCTAGGAGGAGGCAGAAGGGGTATTTCCAGGCAACCGAGGGCTTTTCCCTACACTGTCTCCAAGGTCTTGGCTCAGGATTGTTCAGCAGCAGGAATTTCAAGGCCAGATTGTTGGTTATTTTTGCAAAGGAGCAAAGAGCTTATGTTGCAGATGTGTACCAAGTGCTAGGAAGGGCTTGACCTGAAGAATTTGGATTCAGCCATCCTCAGATCTTCAAGATCTAGTCCCCAGAGCACCTTTTACTTAGCAGATGATCTCTGGGGAGCAAGTTTGCAGCCATCCGTGAAAGTTCTCCATCATGTGGGCAGATGTCTCCTAAAGAAAAACTAGCGCACGGCTGAAGAAGCACAGATACCAGATACTACAGCTGGGGCAGAGGAGCAGGCACCTTAACGACACATTCACCAGCACCGAGCACTGTAGTTGAGGACTCTGGAGTACTACAGTATGTGCTGTTTTCTGCACAACTCTACCTTTGCAGCAAGAATGTCACATCTACCGGTGCACTGTGGAACCCTTGTACCATAGAGGTACCCCCATGGCAGCTTGGTCAACAGTGTACACTAGTTTCCAGGAGCCCTGAATTTTGTCTTCAATACCGGGCAACCCAAGAAAACGAGTCATTTAAGAGGGATCAACTTGGAAGAGCAAGTCAAAAATAAAAAAGGCATTATAGTAATGCCTAAAATCAAGGCATTTCCTAGGTGTTGACAGCAAGGAGGAGGAAGGAGGTATGCTTGGCTCCCAGCAGCTGGAAAAGATATCTGAATATGGTCTCTTTCCACCTCTGCAAGAAGTACTGCAGGTTCCCCTTCACTGCGTTTTCTGCTCACAGCTTTGCTTAGGGTCTACATGAAGAGTGCAAGGGGTCTACCACGAGCAGCAGAGAAGCAGCCAGATTGTTCCTCAGGGTGATGGGCTGAGGTGCAGTTTCCAGAAGGGCCATGCAATGCTCACACCTCTCTGGGATGTAGCTGCTCCTTCTGGGGACTCATGGCACAGAGACCGCTCTCACTACAGAAGGGGCATGGGTCCCATCTGTCCCTCCTAACTCCTTGGGCTGGACAGGTTATGTGGGTCACACATAGTTGTGTCAGGAGGGGAAAACATAAGAACAATTGCCCTTCTGGTCCAGACCACACCCTGGCCTCTGGAGGTGTCACAGGTTTTTAAAGGAGGCTGAAAAACAATGTCCTAGCAAAAAGGGATAAATGGTGGAGCCGTGCGTGTCAATAAAAACCTTGTTGTGCATTACATTCAGACCCTTTCACCATCACCGTCTGTGTAGTTCTTGCTCTCTTTGACATTGGTATCATGGTGCAGTCATTACAGGGCTCTTGCCTGACAGTTGCTACATTTTGGGAGCAAGCTACTTGATTTCTCAATTTGGGAAGTCTTTTGGGATTTGGTGGCTGAATGGCCATTGTTTACTTCAGCTCTGAAAAGGACATCAGCAAATATGCCCACAGTGCTGGCCTGGGAGATTTATTTGGACACATGGTGCTACAACACAAAAAGTTTGGGAAGCCACAAAACACAGAGTGACTCATCCTGCTTCATAAATGACTTTCAGCATCCTCAAAGGTCCTTATTGCTTGTCTTCACTTCTGGAAGGGCCGAGGTTGTTTACATCAGGGTAAAATCCTCAAGAAGAGTCATGAGGAAGATGAGGCATTTGAGTTCTTCCACAAGGTGAACCCCTGCAGCCAGCCCCATTCTTCTGCCTCCTGAGCCTCACAGTAACATGGAGGTGCCTTGACATACCAGCCATTCTGTTTTGGAAGGGCTGAGAGTCATTAGCTATCATCAGAAAGAAAATAGAAAAGACTTTCCAAGTGGTCTGCTGACTCTTCTAGCCCTTTACCAACTCTGCACACTGCATCACGTCTCTGCAGGGCAACCTGGTCTGGGATCTGCACCAGCCCTTGCTTGTGGCACCATGCTGATGCCCAACCACTCAGCACAGCTCCAGCAGCTGTTGGTTGGGGGCTGAGGGAGGGGGCGGCAAAAGGAGTAGAGATGACTTGTTCTTCCAGCCCGGGACCAGCTCATGAGGAAAGGACGCTTTGCTTTTTAATGTCTTAAAGCTCAGGCCACGAGAAAGGTCACAGATGCTTGGCAGACGCTCCCTCCTGAGCCTACCCTTCATCCAAAGCACACGAATAGCTTGAGGACATGAGAGGTCACATACATAGTAATCAAATGAGCATTGCTTATAGGAGCCCTGGGGGAAGAAGCCTGGGGTGTGCTGGGGACTCTGCTGCTGTGGGAGGACAGGGTGTGCAGAGGACAGAGGCGGAGGGAGTGGGGAAGCAGATGGGGAGGAGGAGGGCAATGACTTGACAGGAATTATGCGACGCATCTCACGCTGTGGAGCAGTGCCTTTGACCCAGCTCCTCTCAGAAACTTGGTTCAATTTGCACGTTCACTTTGAAAGGGCATTTTCATTAAAGTTGTTCTGTGGCTGAGATGCTGGGATCAGGCAGCTGAACACACTGGAAAGTCCCACTCCGGACTTCTGCAGCAGACAGCAATGTAGCACCACCCAACAAAATGTCAAGAAACAGCTAGATTGCTGCTTAATTATTTATATCTCTTGCTTTATTATTAAAACTTGGTCTTCCACTCTCTTTCTTAAGGTCTCAGAGCAAGCTTGTAATATGACAGTTTTACTCAGCTTTTTTTTTATGTCCGCATGTCATATTCCTTTTGAAGGCAGTGGCTGGGTGACTAGCAAGAAGGAGCTGGGTGCCGTGGGCTGGCTGCTGCAAGGGCAGGATAGATGGGGCATAGCCTTGGAGAGCAGCAATTGCCCATCCCTGGTAGAAATGGGGCAGAGACACTTCCAGCATGTGCACGGTGGGAAGAAAGTGGCAGAAGAAATCAGAATGTGAGCACCCATCAGACCATGTGTTTGTGGCACAGCAGGGCACCCTGTGGACTGTGTTTAGGCATGTGGGAGCACGTTGGGTTGGTGCAGCACCAAAAAAGAGGTTGCTCTGGAGGTCATTTGTTCTTCTTCTCTTCCAGGATGTCATGCAAAGGAGGTGCTGCTAAGAACACTGCCCCATGCCATCACCAACCTTCCTTAGCCAGGCAGCCAAGCTGCCAGGCCAGTGGAGGGGCAACTGCTGACATCAGAAGTTAATACTGGAGTTGGGAGGAGAGGAGCAGCATCAACGCTTCTGGTGATGTTTTGTCTCCTCCAGACCACCTTTCCTGGCCACAAACCTCTTACCCTTAGGAATGACTTTCGGATCACTTTGTCCTGGAAGTCTGTGCTGAAGGGGCACCTGAAGGTCATAGCAGGTCTGTCACCAACTTTAGATCTGGTCACTGCTTCTGCATCCAGTTAAGCCTGGGACAATTCAGCTGTCAAAGGACAGTTCCCCCACCTCTCTGGTGACCTGTCCCAGGACTTCACCACCATCCTAGGGAACAATTTTTTCTTAATGTCCAACCTGAACCTCCCAAGTTGCAATATGTGGCCATTAACCCTTGCTCTGTTGTCAAAGAAACTGGTTGCATCATCTTTATAACTCCCTTTCAAGCAGAGGTTGCTCTCAGACACACATCCCCCTCCCCTTAGCCTCCTGCTTTTTGCCATACCAAACCATCTCAGATACCTCAGTCTCTCCTCGTAGGTCATATGTCCTTCTCCCTATCTACAGGGGCAGCACTTCTATGGGTTAGCTAGACCCCTCCAAGGACACTACAACCACCTATGCAACAGTAATGGATCTCTTTGTAGCAAGCCCCAGAGTACTTCGGTGTCTCTCTGTCTCAGCATTGCTTTAGGCAGAGGCATGGGGATGTGTTAGTGCTGTTGCAAGAGTTTTTCCCTTCTCTGGACACTCTTTCTCTTTGACCCACAATTGGGTGCTTTCATCCTGGAGCACACAGCATCCCAGCCACTGCAGCGTGAGTAGTCCTCTCCTACCTTTGTTTCCTTTGCGGAGTATCATGATAGGCCTGGCTAAGTTTTTCCTCCATCTGATCACGTCCCTGCTGGCTAAGACGAGGCGAAAGCCTGTTTGCTCATGTCAGCAATCCGCAGCAACCATCTCTCCCTCTGAAGGTGCAAGGTTATTTTAAGCATCTACAGAGGATGCAGCTACATAGAGCTAGCAGCACGCAGCAGCACTGGGAGCCCTTCAGAGGGTTGCTAGACACCCTCTATAACCTGGCTTTCCTGTATTGTAGCGATAAGTCCCCTGTCCACATTAAGTTTGCCCAGGACATGTCTCTTTCCTGTGTTTCTCAGACCCCAACGGCTGCAGCATCCCTTGCTGTGACTTCCTCGGTGCCACAGCCACCTCCCTCCGCCTGCTCCTCGCAGCCTGCTCCTCCTGCTTACACCTGCCCTCAGGCCACCGCAGCAGTTCTAGCAGCAGCCACCAGGCTGCTGTATTTCTCTGGAAATACAAGAAAAGTTCTGCATATGTAACAGCCTGCTTGGTTTCTAGGAGGCAGGGCGCCGGTGAATACTTGTGAAGGCAAATGTTCTCCTCTGCCCGGTGCGCTGAGCAGTGCCTCGCTGCCTGAGCCTGCACACACTCTAGGCAGAGCCTAATCAGAAATTGCCTCCCAGCAGACAGACTCCTTCTGCTGTTATCTACCCCTTCCCAGCTACTCAAGGGTCTGATTCTTGGTTGATCTGTTCTTTGGGCTCCAGAAGAGGGCTTGACGCCTACTTTGGCTACAGAAAAGCTTTATTTAGCCCCACATATTATCATTAAGATGGACATATTTCCCAATATGCTGCCAGAAGATGCACACAGTTCCTCTGTCTCGTGCCATGTTGTTCTCCCATCAATAGCTTTTCACCTAATATTTGACCTTGGGAAGCCCTGATGAGTGGTACCCTAGCAGTGCCGCATCTCTGTACTCTTGATCTAAATTCAACACGTATCAAGCAGCACTGTATATATGAAAAGCCTCTAGAGAATTTTCTTGAGCAATAATAATACTTTTCATAAGAAACAAACATTAAGCAACTTTATGATTAAACTTTTATATGTTAAGCATTTGAAAAAACAACAGCTCGAGTAAGCAGCATGTGTGAATGTTGCTCAGAGATAAGCCAAGAATCTGCTATGAATATGTATCAAAGAGTCTTCGTGGTAGAGCTCCATCATAAAATTGTGTTTGTGAGGTTGTTTGACAAACTAGCCACGGGAAGGCAAAAAAATGCCAGAAAAATTATTATGAGCAGGCACCCTAGCTTCCTCGGCTGAGTATATCCATTTGAGAGGAACTGTGTGATAGCTTTCTCAGAGAAGGGCATTGTCTGGGAAGTTTGATGGTAAACAGGCACGCTACGTGCAACATTTGGGGGGCACGGAGATGATGTAGCTGCTGTTTACAGTAATTTCGTCTTTCTTTGAGAATGCCGTGATTCAAATAATCTTGCTATAGAAACTGCAAGCTCTGGCCAAGACCCTGCAAAGTGTTCTGCGTATGGGTAACAGGGCTGGGACTTCCTTTCTAAGGGCATCTTCATTGAGATTTGGGCTCTCTGAAGGGTTTTCAGAAGACTGGTGTGTTAATTTCTGAAATTATCATGATAGCTGCATTGGCCCGGGTAGCTGGGAAGTAGTGCGTGTCCGCTGCGCTTCCTGAGGATCCCGCTGGTAATAATGCCTTTCAAAGTAAACACACAGACATTTGGCAAAGCTGATCTGTTTCCAAGAAAATGGCAAATTCTTCCCAAATGTGTGTCCCAGCACTTACCCAGGCCAGCAGCCTCTGGCTCCTTGGGGTATGTGGTCCTGCAGGGGCAAGGGGAATGGGCTCGACGGGGCACCCGGCACCAGGGCGAGCTGGGGATGACGGCTCTCCCCAAGCATCGCAGCCCCAGATCCAGGGGCTGAAGCACTCTTTGCTTCCAGCGTCCACGCATAAACTGGCCCTTGTTTTATTCCCCAGCTCTGCCTCTGTCCTGCTTACCACCGCCTATGAATATGTAAAAACCTATTTGGTTTCTAGCAGGTTTAATTTTTTTTTCCCCAATGCTTACCCCTAAACTAGGACAGTTGTTTTATCCCTGAGTTGGCTGGTTGCTCTCTATGTAGGTTAATAAGGTTTTCCTTCATTATTTAGACAAGGTTTTGTTTGTTTGTTTGCACTTCTCCGAGACATTTAACATTGTAAAATGCTACCAGGAGCAAAGAAAAGAAAAATTTTGTAAATTTTAGGTTTCATAGGGGGAAAAAAAAAACCACAGAAAAAAAAACAAAACAAAAAAACAACACAGGAAAATGATGTTCCCAAGTAAAACATCAGCTAAGGCAGAATTAAGTCCTCAGGGATCTCTCGGTCACTCAGAACAGCAGAAGTAAGGTTTGACGTTATTTCAAAATATTCTCTGACATTTGAAAGTCAGAAAATTTGAACACTTCAGCCACTACCTCGTGTTTAAACATGCACTGTGAGTCACAGGATAAACCCCTGCATACTAGCCTGAACACTGTAAAACCATTTTACTAAGGCCGGGGGATAAAAAGCAATATGTAACACTAATAATCATAAGTGATTTTACTATTATTACTAATACTTCAATATCAAATAGGAAGAAGGGAGCTGAGGTTAACAATGATGAATAAATATTAAGAGTTTGGCTATAGCTAAGGAAGGCTAAAGATGGTTATCAGGTAGCAATAGCTACTAGGCTAACAAAAAATCCAAGAAAGATTAAAAAATGTATCAGGACTAAAAGCAGGTCTGGCAATCAACCAAATCCTTCAGCAGACAGCAGTGATGAAATCAGCAATGATGGAGTAAAACAAGCAAAAGTATTAGAGTGCTGTGTTTGGAAAGATGATGGAAGAGGCTGCCATGTTGCATAGCGTCTGAGCTGCTTTGTCCCATGGCAGCTAAGGATGATGTTAAACAGCAGCATATAAAGGTAATACATTTAATCCTGGAGGCCCAGGTCACCTACACCATGAGCTTGTAGGACCTGACTAAGGTAGCCTTCACACAGCTGATGTTAATTTTAATGAAATGATGTTAATTTTAATGATGAACTCCAGCCATACTGGGGATGCTCCAGAAGATGGTCCTCTCCAGCAGTATTGGTGAAAGCTAGATGGAACAGCTTGGGGAGGATGGGGGGCGACATGGCCCTGGTTGCAAGCAAAATAATGGGACTATTGTTACATGCTCACCATGTAACGAAGTAATGAAGTAAGAGATCCTCCTAGTTCATCTTACAGCAACATTAATTCATGCTATTTTAGATTACACAGCCTGAAGAAGCTGCATAGGCACCCAAGATCAAACTCTGCCCCTCTTTGCTGGTGATGGGGTAGAGGATGGGGAAATCCAGGATGGCTGCACCAGCCTCATCCCTGCCTGCACAGGATACAGCCTTCGGGCCCCTGCAGGCAGCCTCAGACTTTCTCGTAATCCCCTGCCCTCAAATTATTAATATTCATTATCAAAATCATAGCTTTCCTTCTCAGGAAATGGAAAGCTCAAATAAAATTTATTAATGGATCCGTTTTCCTGCAAATATTTCAGAACTGGATTTCCCAGAAGTTTAGCCAAGGCACATCCTCTGCCGCACGGCTTTCGGTGCTGAAGAAAGTGCCAGCTCGTGAAAAGCAGCTTCTGCCTGGAAGGGTGAGACCTCCCCTGGAGTCATTTCCCCTTCCCAGTCCCCCGCTATTGCCACCTGGCAGACCGTTACGGCAGGGGATGCAGAATGGGGAAAATCTTCATGGAATGGGGAAAGCCATGGAGTCTAGGTGCCAGGGTTGGGGGTGGCATGTCAGAGCTCAGGAGCAGGGACTGAAGTCTCGGCAGTGGATGCTCTGGGACGAGGGTGATGGGCACAAGTGGAAGAACCTGGGTGGACAGTCAGGTCGGCAGAGGTGGGAGCTGCACTAGGTAATGGACCCCTCATGTGTGGAAGACAAAGTGCTTCAAATGGGTCCACAGACAGGAGAGGAACCATTAAAAGTGGTAGCCCATTTCTCCAGACAAAACACTCTGGTCCAGACAGGTTGTTAGTCCCAAGTCCTTAGAACACAGAGATGGAGTCCTTCTACCAGGAAGGACATCTGCTGAAGGGCTACTTTCCTTCACGGCTCACTTGACCCCTGTGTCCAGAGTGTGGAAATCGGCCATACTGACCTGAATCGGTAGAGGTGACTCTCATCCCAGGGAGAGGATCAGCACAAGGGCAGAGACTTTAAATTACCACAAAGTGGCCACTGGGATTTGTGCCAGCCCCTCACACAGGAACACGTTTCCACATCAAGCAATCTGGAAAGGGTTTTGTTCCCACCACAAATCATTGCACTGATAGAGGATGCAACGTGACATGGAGCGAGGATCCACTCAACCTGTCCTGCCTGCGGTTCCTAGGGATATTTCCTAAGGAAATCTTCCCATGGTCTAATAGGATCTTCAGAGCAAAAATGTCCAAGTCACCTAACTGGCTGCACAGCTTCAAGGAATTTACCCCATATCAGCTGAACCGGAGGAACCACTGGCACATACACTTTGAGTCCACAACATATGTGCAACAACTCAGCTTAATTTAGCCTTGAGTTTAAGAATTTTACCTAAGCTTTGTTATTTTGCACTCATCACCAGCTACAGGCACAAACACTGATAACTCTTGGCTCAGAAAATACATTATAATCTATTAAGTGTGTAAATGGATCAGGATTGCAAGTATAAAATGTCATTTTCAAAAGTGCTTCTTCAGAAATGGAAGAGTTGGGCCACTCTAGGGACAAAGATGTTTCTCTGAGACTTAACTGCAAACAAATGGGCTTGGATGTTCACATGTGGATCTGTGTGCGTATGTGTGGGTTAGGAGCAGAACCGTTACTACCTGTATATGCTGCTGCTAAACTTCCCAACTGGACATGGTTTTATGAGAAAGGAATCTTTGACCCTGGTCATCTGCTCATACTTACTTGGGAACAGACATGGTATGAGCGTTATTTTAAGAGGGTGCAGAAATATCAGTAGGACAATGCAAATCACAAGGCAAGATGCTTGGGGGAAAGCTCCCAGGAGGTGAAGCTGTTTCCAGGGCACTTCTCTAGCTCCTTGAATGCCTCCCATCTTATCATGAAGCTATGTGTAAATAACAGCTGCAGTCAAATACAACACAAAGTTATTTCCACAAATTCCAGGGAAAATCATATCTCCTGAAGCTTCTGGCATTTAAAAGGTTATTTAAGGTACACCATTAAAAATCACAGTTCCTCTAGGGCTCAGGGCTATTTTCAGATTGCCCTGCACAACACCAGTAGGCTGAGATTCGACACTCCTTTGATTACCAGCATTGCAATTTAAGATGTAACTTTTCCATATGAATGCTTTTTGGTCAAAAGGGGTCTAACAGACATAAGCGGAAGCATCAGAGAAAGTAATAAGATCCTTGGTGGAAAGTAAGAAGTTGGTGCCTTGCTGGGAAAACAGCAGGGATACCAACTCCAACAGGGATATCAATGAGATTGAAAGGGAGTGAGCAAGGGCAGAAGATGAGCAGTGTGAGCCCCTTTCGTGAGCCATGAGTGAGAAGAAATGAGTCACTTTAACGCTGAACAATTACTTAGCTCTATCACTGTGAATGAAAGGAAACCTCTTTTGTTAAATGACTATCATGTCAAGCAGCAATTTGTTCTGGGTGAAAGTCACCCAGAGTAAGAAGGTTACCAAGTGATCTGGGAATCCACTGCATGCTACGGTAAACAAATAGCAAGCAGGCAAACCAAACCACTCATGGATGCTGCTTTCTCCCAGCCTTCATTTGCCCTGTCTATGATATAATGCCTCACTCTACCCATGTTTCCCTTGAATCCAAGCATGGCATAGCCAACATGCAATTGCAGTACTCCCATCTCCACTCTCAATATCCTCTGGTTTCATCTTCAGACAAGTACAGGCATGCTTCCTCAGGTGGGTGAAGATTGCTGTAAAAACCCCAGACGTCCTTGCCGTCTCCTTGAGAGTTTTTCACAAATAAATGAATGAAGCCAACGTGTGATTCCTGACAAATAATTTGGCCAACTCCAATTAGAAACTATGGAAAAGCTGTAGAGAACTGGTACACTTACTTGCACAGGACCTTGAATATTCTTCGCCTTGTTAAGACTCAAGTCTTAAGTGTAACCACTTTTATATCTGAAATGAGAGATTATGAGATCATCATATGCTTCTTAATGCTTGCCACTAAAGTTTTATAAGTATTTTGGTGAGATTGTTAATGTAAGAAATGTTCCATGACATACAGGGATGGCTTCAGTGTGACCATGATGCGAACTGGTACAGCCATGTTAAAAGTTACAAAGACTGAAAGGTGATTGCGACTTCTATAACTTTTTATTTATTTGAAAAAGTATTTTCTTACATGTTCTTGACTGCAACTGTGCATATTTGTCATGGCTGACTATGCTGACATGTCCCTCACAAGGACTTGTGTGACAACGGCTAATATTTTGTGCATTTCTTCCTGGTGCAAGTGAGGTTGTAAGCAGAACTTCTGCCCTTGAAGAGCCTTTACTTACAGATACAGCCTTTTCTCTGGAGAAGGTGTTTTCATGAACATGAGATAAAAAAATCCATCAAGCCAGGATCTATGCTTGCAGGGAGCATCACAAAACTGAAGATGGGAGCTAGTGATTGGTTCTTCTCTCATATAAAAGATTAACTGGGGGTGTGGGAGGTGACAAGGTGGTTGCCTGACTTCCCTCATTCTGTTGGCAGGCTGAGGCAAAAAGAGTGGATGAGCAATTTGTTCCTGAAGTTCCAGGTCCATCATGGAGGCAAGTGAGAGAGAGAGAGAAAAGGTGGGGGTTTTTTGCTGTGGTATGAGCACGCAGATTTTTACCAGTCGTTTAAGTGAATAACTCCGTTTCAAAATTAACTCCCACTGGAGGTGAGGTCCTGCTTGGATTACCTCTCCTCTAGGACAGACAGCTTTTTCAGCACCTGTGCTTTCCCGTGGTCTCTTGTGGAAGCTGCTCCATGTGCCCTGCCAGGGTGCCGAAGGCAGGCACTGCAGCCCCCAGCCATGCCGGGGGACAGGTGGAGGAGGTAGCGTGGCTCCCTTACGCTTTGGGCTCCCTCCTGAGCAGGAAACAGAAAGACTTGGGCCATTTCTTGCTGTCTGATGCTTTTCCTGCGGACAAGCCCTCTCCAAGAGGCATCTTTCAAGGATATTTTCCTACATAATCTGTTGGCACAGCAATGTCACACAAAATGTCACAGCTAGCAGGTTCCCAGCACTGGCTAGGAAGTCAAGCCCTCGCTTTGGGTGCAATTCCAGTTCTTGCTGCACCACTGTTCTCCAGCTCTGTTGGAGCTACTGCACCAGGCTTCTTCCCTGTGCAATGAGCTGAGAGAGGTGACGGGTGAGTGGCATTACCCCACTCACCCCCTTCCAACCCCCTTCCTCAAGCCCTGCCTTGTTTGCTGTTGCTTGAGGCTGCTTGGGTCCCAAGCGGTCCAAGTGGTATCGGGATCCAATAGCGGCCCCAAGCCCTATTGGATGCTGAGCAGGTCACTCGGGGCTGTCCCCCATGAAAGGCTAGAGGGCACACTGACCTGCAGCCTTCATGTTGAACATCATGGCTTTGCGAGCCAGGCTGTGTGCAGTCTTCCTGCTCTGCTCCCATATGCAGCACCTCGGTGGGATGCCGTTGTGGCTGGAGCTGGACGAGGAGCCCTTCCCACAGGAGGCAGAGACATCAGCTGCCAACGTTGGCTGGAAGCCAGAAGTTGAGCCCTACCTCCAGCCTCAGCAGAAGCACAGGGACTTTCAGGCAGGGTATGTGCAGGCGGCTACGATGTTGGAGCGAGGCTGGAGAGCACCACAGCGGGAGGTTGTGCTCTCAGTCACCTGATTGCTGGCTGCTCAGCCCTGCAAAGCCTCCCCAGCCAGCCAAGCCACATTAGATTGCAGCTGGACTCTGTACAGAAGCAAGGTTCTGTCTCACTGAAGAAGAAAGCCAAGAAGAAATCAAATTATGAGCACTGGAATGCACTTAATCTTTGGCCCATGGACCTCCCTGTGCTTTCTGATGAACAGAGAGCGTGCCATATTCCCTGAGCGCATGCAAGCTGGGATGTGCAGCGCATAACCACGGAGTTCACAACTTCACAGGCAGCACTTCCACCACTTTCAACTTTTAAAATCAGTCGAGTAGAAAGCAAGTTAGAAACTTTTCCCTTTCATTCAACCATGTCATAGCCAGGAAGCAGCGAGCAGTGGGGACAGCTCCAGTATACCAGGAAGAATGGGAGAGCAGGTACTCTGGCTGAAGTATAAAAGGCATTCACAGCTGAGCTGGGCTCATGCATAAGCACAGGGACAGCTTGGGACTTGCATGTCAATCAAATCTTGAGGAAAAAGTGAGGGTTGGGCAGAAGAGCTGGAAAAGATACAAAACCAGGAGCTAAAACACAGGAAATCCGAGAATACGGGCACAAGGGCATTTAGTTACAGTGAGGTAGGTCATGAACTCGCACAGCTTTAGCAGCACTGTGGTTTCAACCCCAATGTGCAGAGCTGCCCTGCAACAACCCATGGATAATGTGGTGCTCTTTCAGTGAAAGCAATACATTTTTGACAAGCCAAGTTTATGTATGTGGTTAGGATACAGTAGTTGGAGTCTTCCTGCCAACTCTTCCCCTTGGGTGATAAAGTACCATTTTTAGCACTCACCTACCATTCTTCTACTTTGGGTGGCAATCTACTGAATTTTGGACACATAATATGCCCTTGGCGTAGACATCCAGCTGGAAGAGTTGGTAGGTGCTGACATGGTGTGAACTCGTACTTCAGCTCGTGGCATCTGGTAGTGACATACTCACAAGTAATGTGGGCAGTGGGGGAAATAAGCAGCAGAAGTCTTGGTCAGATGGAGATGCTCAAGCCAGCTCCAGCTTAGCAGAGCCTTCCAAGTGAGCCAATCTGTGAGGTATCAGCACAAGTTAGAATTAGCTGAGTGGGATGCTCCAGTTTTGGCTCAGCAGGACACTGACATGACTGTACAGCTTCCAGTTCTGGGTTTACTGCATTGTGCCCCAAACGTTCTGACATCTGGGCCCTTTTCAGGAGGAGTTTGACTGTTTCTCTGGTCTATAGAGGCACTGCAGGTCTGTAGAGGCATTGCAGGTCTGTAGATCTTGGCTGAGAACCTATGGAGAAAAATGTTTTGGAGGGCATATACAGCACTACCCAAAGCATTGCCTACCTGGAGTTAAGTGATTCCCTGCCACAGGCTACTACTGTAAGAGTGTCTTAGTCCTTCGTGGATCCAGCACCAGCTGTGTTCAACTATCCAGTCAAGCCAGAATAGGAGTGGGTCAGGTGGTGCCATAAGGGGCTGAGACAACGCTGCTGATGGGCCAAAGGGAAAATGCTGGTTCTTGCAGCCTGGCTGGGAGCAGAACAAATTGTACCCATGCGTTCACCCTTAAAAGGGACAGGTTGGACTATTACTTTTGTAAAACCAAGAAACCCAGAGACAAACAAGAAAAGACCTGAGAAAGCGACATCTGGAAGGTCAGGATAGAGCCAGGGGAGATGAAACTGCAACGGGCGAGGACTTATATTAGAGGAGAAAAGGGGTGAGGATTGAAAGGCTGTTAGAGGGCTTTACAGCTCTACTTTTTGCCAGTGATTAACACCCTCTCCCCCTGGCTGCCTGCAGCTACTCCTCAGTACAATATACACTATGCATCGTGATTTGCCTCTCGCACAGAGCCATTAGCTCACCAGCTCAAAGGCTGGAGACTCTGATGTCCCCGGTGTCCCTCTCCTCCAAAACCACTTACTATAAATGGTCCTAAGGAACCACTTTTCCAGCAGATCTCAGGGCATGAGGATTGTTCCTGTGCTTCCTGATGCTGAGATGACTTTGGGCAAGTGCTAATGGAGAGGAGGGGCAGGGGAGGGAAACTGTGTCTGATGATGCAAAACAGGAGAATTCAGGGGCTACTGGAAAAGGAAAAATACTGAAATATTATTCTGGGCTCACCCAAACTCTCTAATTCAAACAAAAAGAGAATCTTTTGTCTTTTCTATTCAGGGTCTTTAAAATAAAAGGGTTCACTAACAGGGAATATTTTGGTCAATTTTACACAACGAAGAACCTGTCATTTAGAAAGAAAGAAGTCTGAACACTGTCACATGGGGAATATCAAAATGAAGCATTTTCTTGTTTCGAAACCAAAACATTTCCTTCTAGAAAATGTGAAAATGAGGTGTTTTGACATGTTCAAAAAATCCTCGTTTACTACCTTCTTGGTTGAAAGCATTTGGCAAACTCAGTCGGCATTAATGTATAAAAGTTTCAGTCCCTGAAACTTCCAGCTTGTAGATAATTGTGTTCATCACAGAGCATGGCTCAGCTTCGGCAGCTTCGAAGCTCGCGGTGCCTGGAATATCAGAAGGACATCCATCTACTGAACCATCTAGCTCTGCTCCTACTTGGTAAACCCCATTCTGCAACTCATGCTAAAGTACCTGTGAGTCTTTGGGTCATAACCGGGAGGAGAAGTCAGACGGAGGTGTAAGTGCCTCCACTGACAGCAGAGATACCTTACACCAAGTCCCCAAGGAGCAGCAGCAGCAGCTCTCTCTGCCCAGTGAGGAGGACAGACGGTCCTGCCCTCTGCTTAGAACCAAGCCCACGCCTTGCAGCTGACCTCGGTCCAGTTATTAGTAATACATTAAATCCCCGTTGTTTCTTAATTCTTTTGAAATGGGATAACAGGGCAGTTAATTAGCACATAGCAAAACATGCAATTCTGATGAGGAGGCATTGGTTAACATACCAACTACCAAATGTCAAGATGCATATTTAGCACTGAATGGAATTAATTTGCCAGTGTTCCCTTGTTAAATGTCAGGTCCTTATGACTTGTATACATTAAACAATTCAGAAATTGGAAAGCACTTGTGTAATCAAGTTAAGCGTGAGGCAGGCAGATTTCTTTCACCTAAACAAACCTGAAACTTTCCATTTCCAATTAATATTTCATTTTATAACAGCCGCCACATTAATTCTTAATTAAATGCTTATTTGAGACACTCTACTGATTAGTGTGAACTAATGAGGAACAATATGAATTGTTTATCCAGCTTCTAGTTATTTTCCTTCATAAAAGGAATGGTGTTTGGAAGACATCTTTCATGTCTTGCTGTGCCCTAAAATGACTTCCTCGCAGAAAAACTTTCATAGAAACAGCACCACTTCAACCACAAGAGTATTCTGTCAGACTCCAGCATATGGGGTGCAGACAGGACTGTCTGCAGAACATATCTTTGGGGGTGAAAATGAAGGTAAGTCCCAACAGGTGATCCTGCTTTCATGACACTGAGCTTTGCTTCCAGAAAGCCTAAAAGGGTCAAAACCACTAATGTGACCTCATGTAAAAGGAAAAAGAATAAACACCACTCACATTTCCAATTATACAAATTTAGTGACAGTGATGAGGGACAGAGCTTCACAAGTCATGAGTACGTGTGATCATAAATGTGTAGGCAGATGACCAGGAGAGGCTGTTATGACCATCTTGTCAGATCTGCTTTGGTCCGGGCAACCACAGGCTAGAGACTTCTGGAACTGAAGTTACATATACATCTTCCTAGCTAACTCCCAGCAGGACCTTGTCTATATGCCTTTTCAACCCAAAAGCAGAGACGATGATGCAAGCTAGCCCTTGCTCGGTGCTTGTGCTCTCCCATGCAGAGGCTGTATCACACCTCTCACCCCTCTCTGAGCCTCTCCCACTTCTGCTGCATTTTCTTTGAGGCAGGGGGAGCACAGCCACACAAAACATGAGCTTTGGACGTGCCATGGATTTAGACGGTGGCATTACGCAGGTCTCCGTTGCGTTGGCTGTCCCTTGCCTAATAAATCTGAGAGCATCTCTGCTGGCTTTGGCACTGCTGAGCGCTGAGCAGGCGTTTTCATGGCACCTTCTCCACTACACAGATCTATTTTATTCACACACTGTGATTATGTGTGTATAGTCAGGGCTGTTTTTGTCTACATTTATGACTCAACCTTTATTGACCATGAACTTATTCTGGCATTTTATCACCTAATCATTCAGAATTGTGAGATCTTCCCTCAGCTTTTCACAAGCAGCTTTAATTTGACTGTCCTAGAGGCTTAGTTGTTGTTGTTGATCCACAGAAAATTTTGGGAGTTTGATAACCAGTCCTTATGAAAACGTCAAAAACTCCCTTGTGAAAAAATAGAGGCACAGGGTCAAGGCCAGATTCTTGCGAAACTCTACTGGCATTTTTCCCTTCCTCATGAAAGCTCATCATCTCTCTTAACCACTTGCTAATTCAGAAGAGGCATCTCACCTCCCTCAGGACAGCTTAGTTTCCTGAAGGGCTGTTAGTGAAGGGACCTTACTAAAGATTTTTGGAAAGACAAATACATCAGCTGGATTTATCACCTATGCACCTATTAACACCTTCAAAGTCCTCTCACATTTTTGAAGCAAGACGTCAGTTTATTTCTACTTAAATATTCTTTTTGACCAGTTTTACCAGTCTGTGATCAAGTCTGTATTTCTCCAGCTGCTTCTGGGTTTCCTTTAAAAGCTGGTTCCTCCTTTGTTGTCTTTCATTGCTATAATATTGGGATTGATTTAAGTGATACTTTGCACAACACAACAAGTAGTTCAGCAATTTTGTATCTGAATTCCTTTAAACCTCTTGGGCAAATGCCATCTGTTCCTGCTCATTTCCTACCATTCATTTTATCATTTCTTTAAAAGCCTCCTCCTTAAATTCTCACGATTGGTCAGACTCACCCCCTGTGAAAAATTCCTTCTCTAAGCTCTCCATAGCAAGCGCCAAAGCAGTAACTTTGCCTCTCTTCTGGGACCCCTATCTTCCTGGAGATGCCCTTTTAAGCCTCCGTCATTTAGCAATTTTCTGGTAGGCCTTCTTAGAATGTATTTGAAAAAAATCTTTTATTTCAAGCTTTAGTTCTTCAGCAGTGTAATGGGTTTACGTGGCAAGGTATTGGTAGCGGGGTGGGGGGTGGGGCACAGGGGCGGCTTCTTTAAAAGTTGCTAGAAGCTTCCCCTGTGTCCGATATAGCCAATGCCAGCCGGCTTTAAG
>JAVKLA010000088.1:847475-903470 GCA_034782735.1 Sagittarius serpentarius
CCCCGTGGGAAGCCCGCGCCGGAGCAGGCTCCTGGCAGGACCTGTGGCCCCGTGGAGAGAGGAGCCCAGGCCGGAGCGGGTTTGCCATCAGGGCTTGTGACCCTGCGGGGGACCCGCGCTGGAGCAGTCTGTGCCTGAGGGACTGCAGCCCGTGGAAAGGACCCATGCTGGAGCAGCTCGTGAAGAACTGCAGCCCGTGGGAAGGACCCACGTTGGAGAAGTTCGTGGAGGACTCTCTCCCGTGGGAGGGACCCCACGCTGGAGCTGGGGCAGAGTGTGATCTGTCCTGCCCCTGAGGAGGAAGGAGCGGCAGAGACAAGGTGTGATGAACTGACTGTAATCCCCATTCCCTGTCCCCCGTGCCACTCGCGGGGGAGTTGGTAAAGAATTCGGGAGTGAAGCTGTGCCCGGAAAGAAGGAGGGTGGGGGGAAGGTATTTTAAGTTTGATTTTTATTTCTCATTACCCTACTCTGGTTTGATTGGCAATAAATTAAGTTCATTTTCCCCAAATCGAGTCTGTTTTGCCCGTGACAGTAATTGGTTAAGAGATCTCTCCCTGTCCTTGCCTCAACCCACAAGCCTTTCATTATATTCTCCCTCTCCTGTCTAGCCGAGGAGGGGGAGTGATAGAGCAGCTTTGGTGGGCGCCTAGCATCCAGCCAGGGTTAACCCACCTCAAGCAGGTAGTTTCTCAGAAGCTCGTTCGACTTATAATTATGGTTTCATATTTAAGTCACAAGAGCTCTTCTCTATTTTCATCTTTTTTGAAATTACTTACTCTTTGTAATAATTCCTGTTTAACTCTAATAGTTCCCTTTATCCTGTTGTTTAACTGGTGCTCCCTATTTTTGGACTGTTTATGTCTTTTCCAATGGATGATATGCCCTTACTATATACTTCTGATACAGTATCTCTAAATAGGTTTATGTCACCAAAAAATACTTTACCCTTTCTGCTGCTCCTTTTAATTTCTCTTAGCAAGATTTCTCATTTTTATGTCATTACTTCTTCATGCCCTTTTAAAATAAGACTTTATTAAAGGGATTTTCACCTGTGGCTTTCTCACTCCCACAAAGCTGTACAAATACAAGTATATAATGATCATCATTACGGTGTCACTCTTTGATGACTGCATCTGGAACAATATCATTTCAATACTCAGGATTAAATAAAGAATTTCTTCTTTTCTAATGGGATCTCTGAGCATTTGCTTCAAGACGTTCTCATTTGGAGTGTCTAAAAATTAGTTTTTATACCTCATCACATTGTAATGTCTAACAACTCCACATGGACATAATGAGTGTCTCCCATTACTTTGTGTTTTTTCTTCCCATGTCTTTACTCTCCCTACATTTTAGTGAACTTCAGTCTATGCAGAAACAGAAGAGTTTGCATTTAGTTGTTACGACTAGCCTTCCTGGCAATTCAATGGGATGTGCAGCATTTCTACATCCTCTCTGCTACTTACTGCTCCTTGGAGCTTCTGTGTCTTATGCAAGCTTCACCTGCAGTGACTCACTATTTTCTTCCTGGACATCAATAAAGACATTAAGCATTGTCCGGTCAAAATTCACTACCTGAAGATGTCCATGGGAATTTCTCCCCTGTGGAACTGTGTTTGAATATTGTAACAAAACCATAAACAACAATACCAAATAAAAGTGATCAAGACCAGAAGTTATCTCCCAAAAATAGTGTTTGTGAATTATTCTCACTTCTCTTCCCCAGCTGTGAAACCACAGACTCTTTCCTCAAAAAGCTCCATCAGCAAAATCTACCACGTTTCTGCTATGCGACCTGACCTCTGCAGTGAAGAGATGCCTAGTGAATACGCCATGTGTTAATTCAGCAGCACTGCACGGTATACTGCTGAGACATCTCTTAGACTCTGGTTAAAATCCTGATCCCACCAAATTTCATGTTCAAGCCCCTTTGTACTGCAGTGAGGCTACGACTTCTCCCCCATCTCTCTCTTGTTATGTGCGGGCAAGCCTGGCTCTGGCCCTGCAGCTGCAGTGTGCCTATGGCGGGGACAGGCAGATGCCATGTTTGGAGCTCATCAGGCTAGTTGGATTATTATTTTTCCATCTTTCCTCAGATTTCTCAACTCTCCTGCCTGTGGATGGTCTCTCTTGCCGCCCACTCCATTTCTATAACCATGGGAGAAGCAGTAGTTAGTGAAAAAAAACTCAAATTGAGTAACTCTCTTCTGATTGCTTGAGAAAGCAGCTGTAGCTCTGTCCCAGTTACCATTTTTACATAGTTAGCTCTGGTCTGGGGTGGTAAGCTGCAGGCAAGATTGCACAAAGGTAGGAAAAAATCCCCCCTGCAGCCTTCCCAGTACAGGCAGCGGGTGCAGACAGACGGCAGGTCCTGGAGACCAACAGGTAGAGTCAACTGGGAGCACGGCGAATGAGCTGAACAGGGAGATCAATGAGCAATCCAAGCTGGTGCTTAGGCACCACGGTGTGTCTTGGTTGTAACAGCAGAGAACAACAAATACGAGAGAGAGTGTGTGTGAGAAAACTATGAAAAATAGGGGTTTCATGCCAACTGCTTTTGCCAGTCCTCCCCACCAGGGTGAGAGCCCCCCAGGTCCTCCTGCAAGGCCAATTGACTTTACAGAGGGCACAACCCTTGCAGGGAGGGCTCAGGGGTCAGCAGCAGCAGGAGCAACCAGCTCCTCCTCAAAAGGCAATCTTTGTGGTCTCTGACCTGATGGAAGCTCCTGCAGATTGACCCCCAGAGCATAAACTTAGCAGCTGAGGCAGAAATTTTCCTTCAAGGCAGATACTCAACTAAGATTTTCACAGAAAGAGAAGTTTCTCCCCCTGAAGCCTCCAATTTCAGTGACCTTTTCCTCAGGATTTCTTTTTAAATCCCAGGATGTTCAATTTGGGGTTTTTAGGGGTTTAATTTTTTTTTTTTAAGACAGTCCCAGCAGGATTGGAAAAATATTTTGTAAATCTAAATGCTCTTATTGTTTCTATCAGAAGCTTTCATGGAAAGAAGCAGCAGTTCCCACGCTCTCTTTCCAGACACAGTAACAATCCTGTATAGGTACATGTCAAAAAAAGAACACATTGTCCTTTGCAGCTGATCCTGATTGCCTCTGAAGGTCTAGGAGTCCCTCTCCAACTCAGTAATGGCTTCAGGCCCAGAACATTATTTATGATAATGCCAGCAGTGAAAGCAGACATAGCTTTATTCCGCTTCCAGAGGTATCAGGCAACTTGTTTCTGAAAAATCTCAGAAACAGCTTGGTTACTCCCTTCTCCTGAGTGTAAGAAGTGAGCAGGCACAATTATGTGCTGGCTCAATTTGTGTCGTGTAGAATTTCCTACCAGCTAGCATCACCATTAATATGTCTTGGGGACCTGTGCATCAGCAGTTCTGCAGAAGGTCCCTGTCTCTCATCAGCAACCTAGGGCCAGCGCTGGGCAGCTTCAAAAGTGAAGTGCAAGGTGGCCGTGCTTCTTGCCGCATTGCAACAGACCCATTCTTGAAGGACTGGAAAAGCCATTTACCCTCCACTCGTGTAAATCAACACTAAAGTTAGCAGAGAGGCATCTTGGCTAAAAGGAAAGGGAGGCATAGACATTATGTCAGTTCTCAGCTGGTGTTTCACTCTCCTAAGGATATTTTCCATGGGTATGAGTTAGCAATTCCTATGTTCCCTTTAGGTTCTGCTCAACTTAAACAAATACTAAATAAGAAATGGGGTTTAGGCAAGATGGATCGATTATCGCTGTTCTTGAGGAGATGCAGGGATTTTGAAAAGCAGACTCCACTGCCATCCCTCCCTGCATAGATAGGATTGTGCAGATGGGGGCACTCTGGCTAAATTCATTCTAGTACTCTTGCAAAGACACAAGGCGAAGGATACTTCTTCAATATGCATATTTTAACTGACCGCGGTGCCTGCCTGCATCAGAAAGAGAGACACACAGGCCAGTCAGCTTGTTAGATTAGTGGAGCAGTGGAAAAATAACAACCCGTCTAGCCCAATGAATATTGATTTGTGCCTAATCAAGCCCAGAATGTGTCACATGGTAATTTCTGTGCAAGGCATGTGATCGCATACACTGCAGCTGGTAATTGCCCGCTAAAGCATGTGATCCACGCCCCGAGTGCATCAGGGCAGCTTGGAAGGGAGGCTACTGACAGGAGAGAGGTTTGCCTGACCCTCCGGAAAGGCTTGGCTATAACCAAGCTGAAGCAAGGGTTAGTATAAAAATATTAGGGCAGAGGATTTTATCCAGGCTAGTTTGTACATATCAGTTACCCTGTCCTTACATACGCTTGTCCTCACCTTCAGGAGCACCGTCCAAAGGGGCATCTTAGCACAGAGATCTCCGAAATCTCACGTGGACCACTGAGTTCAGGAGGAAGATCTGTCTCGTTCACTGCGTGACACGGCTGGTCCTGATGCTTCCATCCATTTCTGCCACAGTAAAGCACAAGCTCAGGCTCCAAACAACAGGAGCTGTCTGTTGCAGAAGAACAGCTCTGTTCTGTTCACAGAGGTAGGCTTTCAACTGAATTTGGACCTGAAGGAACCCATTTTATCCTTCTCCTCCTCCTCTGGGTCATGTATCTTTCATCCTCACTCTTCTCTAGTGGCTGCCCAAAAGCTAGTGCTGCCCTGTTCCCCTCTGAAATGCCACTGGTACTTTTTGGCAATTCTGTTGCGTGAAGCTGGAAGGATAGATCGGGGCTCCCCTGCGCAAATCTTGAGCATCCGCTGCTGACCACATTGAGACTTTGGCAAGCTGGACTTTGTCCCCTGCACCAGGAGATGCTTACCTCAGCTCTTCACACCTGTCTCCAAGAAGAATTCATCCCAGTGACAAAATGCAGGGCCAAACTTCTCAGTTCAGGAACTAGCCCTGGAAAAATCAGGTTCATGACAGGTGCTAATTTTCTATTATTAATTTAGATAGTAAATTTATCATAACTATGGGTTCTAGTGTTATTACAGCTATAATCCTGCTAACAAGATGAGCTGCCCAGCTGGTACTTAATGTGTCTGAAACTGTGAATTATACTGCTGGAAAAACAAGCCATGTGGAACAGGAGCGGGGGCTGGCTAACAAAGTTTAAATCTCATGCACAGATCTCTGAGGAGAAACTGGGACACTGCTGGACTGGCACAGAGAGCGGGAACTTAGGTTCAAGGGGTCATATGTGTCTAAGCGAAATGAAGGGAAGGTTTTATTCCATGATATAAAGACAAGAGGCATTTTAAAGCTACCTAACTTCTTCCAGATTAATGGGGAGAAAAAAGTCAGTAAGAAATAATCAGAGGGAAGCCCAACCCTGGAAAGGTCACCATATAAAATTGGCAAGAGCATCACCCTTCCTCCGTTATGTCTTCTTGGTCTACCGACCCATGTTTAGTCACGGGACTATCCCCAGGTACTGTGTGTCCTTGCATGTTCCCTGCACAGGACAAACTCACTTTTTTCTTCTTTAAAATGGTCAAGTGAAGCTCCCTCCTGAACACCCTGTTCTCCTTCGGGAGCCCTCCTGACCAGAGGTCTCCTTTTCTTCCTCTAGCCTTCAGTGCCCCAAATTTCTCAGACCTTCTGGGACCAAGACCTAAGCCCAAACTCACCTTCAGGTCACACACGGTGGCACAGCCCCAGAACTAATATTCCCAGAACCAGTGGGAAGTTCAGAGCATCTCCTTCCCACCTTGTCCCATGCTGTACATGTTTATTATTCCAACCAAAAAACCGAACACCAAAAAACCAGATGATTTCTCCAAGGTCAAAGGGCAGAACAACACCGGGATGAAGGGGAAGAAGTCATCGGTCTGACCTCCCCATCAACCACTGCACCATTTGTAGCCTTTGGCATGCAATTTTTTCCTACAAGTTGTCCCCGTCTTTGGGGACCGTTCAGGGAACCCCGCTGTTGCCTACAACACGTGGTGTCGGTCACTGGCTGGCTGACTAAGGCCTTGCATTTGCCAAGAGAATATGGACTGATGCTGCAGGATGGATGAGTTCTGCACAATGTTAAATGATTCAGCTGAGAGGGAGAAATGCAAAGATGAGATAGTGCAGCTGCCTTACCTGAGGGCTGGAGCCAACGAGGGTCACATTTGTTTGGTCTGTTCTGGTAGGTATTATTTCTGAGTAACAGCAACATGTCTTTCCAGAACTTGCAGGCTCAGCCCTCACCTGAACCTTTGAAACTGCCTCAAAGTACAGGGAATGAATAAAGATGACCGGAATGAAAATTTCAATTCGGTTGTGCAGCAGTCGCAGAGGCTTTGTTTCCTAGTGTCCCCATTTTGCACAGCTTGCGTGGCTGCTGGTACCTCAGGAGAGCAGAGGAAGAAACTACCGAATCACCCTGATTCCCGTTAGCTTTGCCAGGGGCCAAGCCCCGGGGTGACGGACTGGGGAGGTTGCACTCATGTTTGCTGCTCTGAGCTCTTCAGCACATGGCGGGGGACGCTCCTGTGCACGCAGAGGTTTGCAAAAACAGTCTGCTCACACTGGCCTGGATGGGCACACCTCCGTGCTCCCAGGGCAGAAACCACCTCAGGTGCCTAGCAGGGCTCCACAGAGCAGGCAGAGCTTGCCGGGTGGCCAGCACAGGGTGACAGAGCGTGGGCAGAGCCCCTTCCGTCGCTGATAAGGCATCAGCTGGCCTCTTTCCAGCACCAGTGTTCCTCCTTCTTCCATGTCCAGTTGTTCAGGAGGGAATCTATCAATCCGGAGTTACTTACCTTCATCTAACCAATCCCAACACATTCTGTTGTTCAGTAGGGAAACTTAGGAGTTCATAGGTGGCTATAATTCAAGCTCAGGCTAAGTGTATGAGGCAGAGAGCTCTCCCACCAGTCCACAGCAGACCAGCTCTGGTTGTACAGCAGCAGGAAACATTTCTGGAGCTCTGCCACCAGTCTCGGTCACCAGATTTGCAAGGAAGATAATGCAGGGAAAAAAGGTGATAAATATTAAATCCAGGCTAGGCTGTTCTCTGGGGACAAGCTAGAGCAGTCCAGTGTAGACACATCTGGACTACTTCACCTGGATAATCCAGCTTCCAAAACACCTCTCTGGGGATGCTCAGGGTAAACTGGTTTATGAGTCACCAGGGCCTATGCAAAGACTGGCACACCTGGGGAATGAGCAGGAAAGGAAGACTTTTTCCAGAGATTTCAAGGCAGAGAGGAGCTCCCCCCTGCGCAGTGACTCCCAGAGAAATCCATGAACAACCTGCAGGAGATCTCCTGGATGCAGAAGCCTCAAGGTACCATGGTGATCATGGAGGGTGAATTTGGTTCAGTCGCTAAATCCACCCCACGGCTCCAGAAATTCGCCCAGTTAGAGTGCACAATTTTCACAAAGACTCTGCATCTTCCTTGAAAGACTCCAGGCAATCAAGAAACAATTTCTCACTTCATAACCTGATCTCCCTCAGAGTTTCCAGGTAGCACCTTATTTCTGGTCTGATTTTGTCTGCTTCCAGCATTTAGTGACTGAATCTTATACTGTCTTTGTTAGCTAGACTGAAAGCCCCCAGCTATCAGAAATCTTTTCCCTCTGTAGTGACTTAAAGCTTATGATCAGTTTTCCTTTCAGGTTTTCTAAATAGATTAAAGTCCTTCTTCAAGTTTTTCTGAGAGCACCTTTCTAGAATAGTTTTTTCCTGCACTGGGGACCAGGGTGGGGGATGCTCTATGTTTATTGCAGGTGACCAGCAGACAGGTTTCATTGTTTTCAGAGTATCCATGGAGAAGCACAGATTAACTACTCCTTCTCCTCTCAAGTTAACTTCTCTCTTTTCCTTACTTTTATCAGTCCTTCACTTGCTGTGCTTCATTGTGGAGTGCTACTCCTGTATTGCAAAGATGCAGGTAGCTAACTAACATGCTTTCATGCTGAAAGCTTGGTTCAGACATCTGAGGGATGGAAGTAGGGCCAAGAGGCGCAGGCGCTGGAGACAAACTGCTGACCTGGTTCACTGCAAGCTGTCAGATTATGGTCTCATTTGCACCAAGGTAAATGTGATGTGCACAAGTGCCTGAAGACTTACAGTAGAGGCATGGGGTTCAGCACAGGGATGGCAGATGGGTATTTAGCCTTTCTACTGTGTCTCCCAGCCCTGGCTGTCTGGGTCCAGGTAGGATGAAAACTCAGTCCCTTCCAGGACAGAGAAGGGAGCTGCTGCCCCGATGGATGCCACAGCCTCCAAAAGCTGTGGCGCTCCTGCAGCTCACCCCCAACACAGTGACTGCAGAGCCTGGAAAAGTGCTGCCTCTCTTCGTCCCTTGCAACTGTGAGGAGCTGCCCACTGCCCTGCCTCGTCTTCAGGTGCTCACATTACTTTGGTATAGGACTATGGTACATGGTTACATCAGGCTCCGTACAGATGAACCAGAACAATCCCTATCTAGACTCTGTCCATCCCCACCCAGGCAAGCAACTTACAGCTGCCTCCTGCCCACCATCAGTCTTCCAGAAGCCTTGCTGGGAGCCTGACCAGTGAACTGACCCACCACCAAGCATTTAAAAGTTTTCTGACACTTCCTCCTGCTGTGTGATCATTAACTTGGCTTTCAGGGTCCTGAATTTACTTCTTGACCCACACTTCTTGGGTCCTGCTCTTTCACCTGTTGATGGGGCTCCCTGACTCTATTGTCTTTGGTGGACCCTAGACTTGCCTGTTAGATCAGTGTTGGTTGTTGGGGTTTTGGACTCAACACTGGGCCTTGGGGTATTGTCCTGCCTGCTTTCTGAAGTCTGCTGAGGGCTGTCTTCTTTATTAAAACCCTCTGTGCCAGGAGGCCCAATTCTGGCTTCCCATCACTGCCTCTAGCTGGTCTCAGCCACTGGGCACTACTACCCACATGGCAGCTGCAAATTTGTGTAGGTACATGTTCACATCTCAGTGTCTGTGCCTGTCTGGATTCATCAAAAGGCAGAGGCTTCCACCTCAGCTCCTGCAAATGTTGAAAATAACTAGTGGTTTAGCCATCTCTGAGCCTTCCTCCTAGGGTGGGATGTCATGTCCTCCAGTTTCTCTTGTCGCATATGTAGAGGTAGAAGTTAGACATATTCTCTCCAGCTATTAATATATTTGTACAACGAATGTTTCTGGAGGTACCTGTTAAAGAAAGATGAAATGTTTATAAGCTGAAAGGTGCTTAAAAATCTCCCTTGCAAGCCTGTTCGTCATGGAAAGTGACGCACTGTAGTGAAGGGCTTCTCAGCTGATAAAGAAGGTGCTAACCTATCTGGGTCTGTCAAGCAGGAGCTGTATTTCTAGACCGTCTTTGTAAACCAAGGCTTCTTTACTAAGGCTGCTAGATCATCTTGATTAACTACTGAGATGAAAATTTGTGAGATATCCCAAGGGATATATATATATATATACACACTCTGTGGGATACTCGAGAGTACAGCTGTAACATGCTGAGCTTTGCCCCAGGTAAAGATGCCTAATGCAGGAGACAATTCCCAGAGAAAATGGTTTGTCTGAAGAGTCAGGCCCCAACATCTCTCAAGCTGTGAAAATTAACTGTGCTCCTGGATGAAAGAGAAAATATACAAATTAAAAAAGAATATCCTTGTCAAGTAGTGACTGAGGTGTATTATTGTGCTTATTGCCTTATACCTCTCCCCAAATCTAGAAATTTGCTTCCTGGCTGCACATTGCATTGGAGTCAACTTTCTATTTCCTTAATAGTCTCTGATATGAAAAGTCGTTTCAATTTTTTTGACAGATAGTAATCCCCCCATCTCCTAGGCAACGACAAACCTGCTTCAGGATCTCTGAGTACTTGGAGGCACCCAAGAGCCTGGGACACCCATGAAAACCACCACCAGCATCTGGATGTAGGCAGGCAATACTGGGTGCTCAACTGATGCTGAAAGAAGCTCTTAGGAAGTGTTTGCAGGTGGCAAGAAGGCATAACAAGGTTGACTGGATGTTGCCAGAGCATTCTTCTGTTCAAAAACCAAAAGGAGAACAAGCACCACGACTGGCAACCCTGGCATTGGCAAAAAAAACCCAAACAAAAAACAAAAACCCCAACCTTTTTTTCTATTATGAAGGGAGGGAAAATCCTGCATGTTTTGGTAGAGTTTTTATTGCAAATCAAAATGTTCCCTGAGCATGACTGCTTTTTCTGAAGCATGGGAAGGCTTTTTCTTCAAAGGACAGACATTCAAAGAAGAGGTGGGAGAGGCAAGAAGAGAACAGAGGTACAGTGGGAAGGATGCATCTGGAGCAAGGAGGATTACAGTGCAGATAAAGTCCTGTCCAAACTCCAAAAGGCCTCTAAACGTCCAAGTTCAGAAACTTGCTGCCCTTAGTCAAGCTTACGTGCTATGGAGAAGGCCATCCTGTGGACACTGGTGCCCCAGGTTGGGTGTCCCAGTGCCTGTGTGGACATCATGTCGTGCTGCTCTGCAGCAGAGAGAGGCTGCATGTGTGCCCCTGCACTGCTGCAGAAGAGCCTTGCGAGGAGCTGAGCACACAGTGCTTAGCGCGTAACGCTGTGCAAACAGCTGGGATGCAAGCACCAAGCTGGGAGATTCCCATTACTCTGCTGAACTAATACATTAAGAAAATGTCCATACAGGCAAGAAAGAGTGATTAAATATTGAATGGTTTGCTCCTATGCATAACTGTGTGAAGAGCTCTCAAACTCTCCGGGAGACAGGAGCCTTGTCTATCACCAGCAAACTTTTCTTAGCAAGCATAAGAAATGGCGTTTGAGGATGCAAAGCGCCAAGCCTTTTGAGCAGGCATCAATTAGTTTTAAGCTGAATGGGTAGTCCTAGGAACATCAGAGGGAGGATTCAATATGCTTAAAGTGGGTGGCAGCTTATAGGCCTTACAGAGCCAGTTTTTTAAAGAGGAAGTGTAAAAAAAAAGCAGCAGCATTTAATGTGCAGGGGCTGGGTAGTATTTTCAGCTTGGTCTCCACCTCCTAGAAGCAGTCATGCCTGGCTAGGTTTTAGAAACTTCGCTCTGCTGAGCATGACCGAAGCCCAGGTCCTTCAGGACAGTCAGGGTGCTCAGCTTTAACTGAAGTGTCAATATGAGTGATGTGACTTAGCAGGAGACGCTGCTCATGGGGTGCTGCCAAGGCTGAGATGGTGAATCTGTGAGTCAGTGCTTGAGAGATACTTGCTTGGTCCCTAAGTATGCCTCTGGACTTTCTCTGCAGGGCTGGTTGCTCAAGCCCAGCCTTTTGCTGAGGTGACCCCAGTCGTTCAAGTTCTGGAGATAGCAAAGGTCTCCCTGGGCTATCAGCAGTGGAGCTAGGGCTCCAGAAAGGCACTGGAGCCCTGGAGTATCTGCAGAGCAGCAGACCCTGCTATATGACAAGACAGCTTCCAGGTACTGAGGACCTGCCCAGGGACTTAATGGTGGTGTCTCATCCAGGGTCCCAGCAGATGGGAGAATGAGTGATTCAGTACCTGAAGGCCAACTTTTAATGCATCCAGCTGGAGGGCACAGAAACCTACACCCAACGTAGCATCCCTAATCACTGTGGAATTACCACAGAAGGGAATTTAACTCTTCTCTCCACACATTATGCATTCTGCAGATCCTACACCTCTAGAGCCATGTATATATGAGAGATTCACGAAGCTAAGAGGAAAGCAGGCAAGAAGAGATGGGCTCTGTAGCTCGTTGTGCAGAAGCTCAACCAGGAGGGACATGCCTGCAGTTTGGTTTCTGTTCTTGCATTTATTTCTGGGGTTTTTTGTTCATACCTGAAGACCACTTAATACAAACTGTGTATGGTAAGAGTGTGTTATAAATATGCAGGTCACACCAGGTTCACATCACCTCCTGGAAGCAATCACACCGACCCAGCCTGGAACTGTGTAGGACCTTATGCAAGTACTGTTATTAATATGACATAATTAATTAAAGTATGGGCTCAACTATGAGCCTCTGCCACCCCCAGTGCTGACTGCAAGCTCTTGTAGTTCTTTCCTGTCATTAAGAAATGACTGGGGCTGTTTCAGAGAAATATCTACCAGTAACAACGAGGGTGTCTTAGCATCCCAGTTTATCAGTACAAATGACAGTAATTACCCAGCTGACTGTCAGCGTCTCTGCAAGGGGAATGATAATTTGTCCACATTAGTCTAAAATAAAAAACTGAGGAAGAAGTCGATGCAATGAAATGAAGTCTGGGCTGCAAAAGAGTGTGGGGGCTGATGGGCCACGTGCGAAGTGTTGAGGAGGTGCTGGGTCACAGGGGTCCTGCCTGTCTGGACTGGGGAAGACCAATATGACAGAAGATCACTTCTTCTTTCTTAGGACTCCAGACTGCACAGCCCATGCCCGTGGCAAAGGTGGAAAGTTTGCTATGTCCTTGCAGAGGTTCTTTGCCCCAATCAAGCGGGATGGGGAAGAAGCCATTAATTTTCAGTTCAAGTCCTGATGAGCAATTTATTAGACACTGCTCAAAATTGCAACTGACCACTCCATAAAATACCAAAAAAGAGCGTGTATAGAAATGTGAGATTTGGGGTGGGTTCTCAATGCATGGGGGATCTCAGCACTGCCAGAATTAGGAGTTGCACTGAGATAAGAGTTTAAAAATTAATATTTGGACTAATTTAAATCGTCATTTCCTCAAATTAAGACGTTTTCTCTGGATCAATACTTTCTTCCACATTTTTTAAAATCTCAGTAAAGTCGCATTTCTCTTAATAATAAAATTTAGCTTTTTGCTGGAAGATTTTCAGCCAGCTCCACCTACTGCTGCTTAGAGCGCTGATCCTGTCATCTTCAAAGCTTCATGACTCACTGCTGCTTGCCTTCCTCCCAACGGAGAATACGAAGCTACTTTACAGCAGAGGTACGTGCATCATCCCCCACAGCAGGTCTGTGCTAGTGATCAGTAAAAAGCGAAGGACCAGGCTTGTGTTTTGCTTTGTGGACAGGAACAGAGGACTGGACTGACTGCTGGAGCTGTTGCTATATGGAGGAGATCAACAACAACAGTGGGGTTGTCACTGCCACCACTTCCCAAATCACTTCCCCCTTTGTTATGGTCAACATCTCATTCACCAGAGCAGCAGTGGATGTGACTGATCGATGCACTTTCCACCCAGGAGAACGCGGAGGAGCAGAGGACAGCATGGGCCACAGCTGCCCCTCTCACCACTTCAGTGCAACATATGCCAACCGCTGCTCTAGGACAGGTTCTAACTGTCCACTGGCTCTGTACCCCAGGCAGTCTGCCTGCCACCCAGAGTCCAAACCAGAACCTGTCTTGTTCCAGCAGTCGCAGATGTTGGCAGGACCGCTTCAGTGCCTGTCCCATCGGGGGAGGGTCCTCAGGTCCAGAATACCCTGGGATGATCTCTTGCCATGGGGTCATTCTTCAGGGAGTTTGGCTATATTTCAGAGGGAACGCTTCTGTCTGAGGTTGCACTGGGTCTCTGCAAGCATCTCGTGCCTCCTGCAGCAAGAGAGGCAGGGCTTTATCTTCCTTTACATTTCCATTTCACACTCCATCTACAGGCTACAAAGTACTGGTAATCCAGTATAGAGCACACCGGCACTTACCTTTCTCCGTTTTCTCCCCTGTCTCCACATAACTCTCCACAATTGATATTATTACATCCTGCAGAGGAGTCTCTTCCAAGCTTTCTCAGATCCGACAGAGCACTTCAAGACCTGGAAGTTTTTTTCCAAGGACCAGATTCATGCAACAGTCCTGAGGAGTCTATCCTTGTGAGGCTTATCCTGCACAGACCTTGTGTCTGCAGGCAGGTGCCCTCAGTTCCCCAGTGGTCATTCTTGACAGGCATCACCAGTATTGGACACCACTTGTCCTGCCATCAGTGAAACTGGATGTCCTCCATCATGCTCACCTACCGCAGAAGATGGCTCACCTCTTGCCATTTGCTCCAGAAGATGAGGACCACCTTATCCTTCTAGCCTATCTCAGGTAGATCCATGGAAAGGCGGTCCTTGCTCCACTGAATATTAATTCATCCTCCACCAACACCTCCATTGCCTCAGTCTATTTGTCCTGCCACCCACAGAGAGCGAGAAACCCCTTTGAGACAGCGTTTGCTCTACTGCCACAAACAGGACATAAGAACATAGTGACCATACACGCTATTGTATGAAATGAGACTGAACAATCCTTCCCTATGCATCTTCTTAAGGCAATTCAGGCTTTTATATACCTCACCGTAATTATTATTCTCTCTTCTCCAACCCAAAGATCTAAGCCTATTTAATCTTCCATCATACAGATGCCCCTCCTTATCATTGTCGTGCTGCTGCCCAGTGTACCTCTTCTGTTGTTTGTAGACACCCTCCTCTTTAGGAATTAGCAGCCCAAGTGTAAGGCAGTGATGGCTGTAACTATGAACAACTGGCCATACTCAGGCTTGAGATGAATTCGCAGGCAGCCAGCTGCACAGACGGTTCCTTTCACTTCATAGTCTTAAAGCAGGAGACTCAAAAGGCCAAAGTGCTGGATCCAGATCCTGGCAAAACAAGAAGAGGCCACGGAGTCACTGATCTGCTCCTTGAGATCATGGAAAAAGGGATTCCCCTGACCCCTTGGGTAGCCTGTTCCTGTGCAAAATTATCCTGGTAGCTGGGCACTTTTCTAATTTCTAACTTAAATCTCCTCTGTTGCAAAGCAGGCCAATTAGCCTAAGAGGAGATAGAGAACAATTGTTCACTCCTTGCTTCAGAACAACCTAGTACATATTTTACACCATTCTCACATCCTTATTCGGGCAGCTTTACTCTTCTCTAGGGAAAACAGACTGGCTGAATTTCTTCAGTCTTTTCTCATATAACCTATATCCAGCCTCTGTTCATTCTCCTCTTTTCATTTCCGCTCTATTCTGTCTCTATTGTTCTTACAGCGCAGTGCCCCAAGTGGGGATCATCTGCTTGACAAGCCCTGAGGATCCGCAGCTCCTGCAGCTAAGTGGGGGTCAGTGGCAAAGCTTGTCCATCGCCTTTGTAGGACCCACTCTAATGCCCAGATCAGTCTCTGCAATGTTGTGTGGTGCTACTTCAGATGTGTTGGGTACTCAGAAGAACCTGGTACGTCTGACAGCCATGATGTGGGGCTCACAGGAGAGCAGCACCCTGCCAAACTGGCAGCTGGAGGCCAGATGGGATCCCCTGGGTATCTAAAATTGAACAGATGTCCATGTTTAGGCATTTAGCTGTGTCTGATCAGTTCCATCATCCAAGCTGTTAATAAAAAGATTGGAACAAATAGCTGTCTTTTCAATCCCTATGAAAAAGTGGCACTATAGAATGTGGTGAATTGTACAGCTGGAATAATTCTCTGTGAGGTCAGATAGATAGAAAAGAAGTAAAAGGTGGAGTAGCATCAGGAAATCTATGACAACATCTATGACAACAGACATTTGCCAGACAATAAACTTGTGTCCCCATTCTTCCAATATCAATGAGTAATTTTAAACTAAAATGGTACTATGTATATATATTTAGGTATATATTTGGATGAGACAGAGAACACGTGATTCTTTCTTGATATGGGTTTTTGCGTATTTTCTATTTGTAAAACAGTATTAACATCGGTTCCATAAAATTCTTGTATATTCTTTGTGTGGGTATTGGTCTTGAACTCTTGCTTGAATTATAAGTTCAAAAATTTTTCAATGAACTGGGCCCATCAGACAGATGCCTGAGAGACTTAAATCACTTTCCCTGCCTCAGAACAGTTTCCTGATATTAAATTCAAAGTCTAATGTTTTTTAAACTGTCCTTATGCTGTATGATTTGCTTTCAATCCTGTTTCCCTACTTGTAGGAGTCTCTCATGTCAGATTGTGTCAAAAGCCTTATGAAAGTCAAGGTATATCGTATCTATCACTTTCTTCTGTCCATAGGCCAATGACCCCATTAAAGAAAGAGATTAGATTAGTTTGACATGATTTGTTCTTGACAAGTCCATGTTGGCTGTTTCTTACTGCCTTTTATCCTCTAAGTGTTTATAAAATGATTGTTTAATAATTTGCTCCAGTATTTTTTAGTTAATATCAAAGTCAAGCTGACTGGTCTGTAATTCCCCAGCTCTTCCTCTTGCCGCATCTCTCCCATGAGACCTGTAGGTTATGGGAAACTCCCCTCTTCTTTGGGAAAAACACTGTCCATTTCTGTTTCATGATGTATGAAAGCCAGAAATGTTGGAACTCGCTTTTGTAGCCTGAGCCCATTTTGTGCATGCTAGCTGCCTGCACGACCCCTCGTTTGGGAATAGGGAGAATCAGGGATCAGGTACTTTCCCACCGCTACTAGAGAGATGGCCCAGGACCCCACAGGAGTGCTGTGCTAGACTGGAAGCCCCTGGGAGCCCCTGGGAGGCTGAGGAAAAGCTAAAGTAGCTGTAAAGCCTCCCAGCTTACTGGCCTTTCCCATTCACATCCCAGGTTGAAACTGCATCAGCAATGCTGAAATCTCCGGCATTTTGGAAACAGGAGGGCTGTGTGAAGCAAACAACATCTGCTATCAGGATCGATAGCTCAGCTGACTTTGTGCCAAATGAACTGTTGCTTCCCAGCTTTAATTCAATCCCCTTCCCCCTGCCATTTCATAACCGAAATGCCACCCCAGCTGAACCTCCCTGCGCGGGCGCTGGACCGCAGGGACCACCCGGCAGGATCTCAGCTGCGGCGCGGCAAAGGAGGGCTGACAAGCCAGCGCTTGCCTCGCTGACTTTGTCAAGCCACTTGCTCTGGCAGCAAGACAATATGCTGCGCTGCTAAAGGTGAGGTGTCCCTGAAAAATATTCCTCTCCTGCAGACAGGCAGAGATGCTGTCAGTCAGAGGCAGGGGCAAGCCCTGTAATAGAGTTCACCAGCCACTGGAGGGGAGCTTATCTGTATTCAGCGAGTCCCTCATTGAAGGGAATTATGCGGGGAAGGAAAGTTTTCTCTCTTCCTCTGTGTTGTTTTCAAGTTACAGGAAGAAATGTGGAGTTGGCACAGCTCTCAAGAAGGACTCAGGCATGGGTGAATCACTGGATCTCACCCCACCAGTCCCCAACCCCACAGTGGTTCCCAGTGCCAGGCAGAGCCCTGCCAGCACCGAGAATTATGACAAGACACACGGACTTCCAGCAGTCATGGGGCAATCCAAATCTGGACTTGACAGTGTTTGGGGGGGTCTTGGTGCCCTCTGTAGCTGTGTGCATAAGTTAAGGGGGGCACAGCAACCCCAGCATGCGCTGCTGGAGCTCTGCTGGCATCCAGGCTGCGTCCTAGTCTGGGGAAGTGACTGGGGCTCTGCACGGGTGCAGGTTTGGCATGGAGCCACGGGGAATGGGATTTCTGTCCATGGGAATCCAGCGGGACCACAGGGATGATGGGACACTGCAAGAGCCCCTGTGTCCTTCACTTCAGGGGACAGTGAGTGGCGTTCCAGGAAGGTGTTCAATGTGTCACCCCCTCCAAGGGTTCCCCCACCACACACACGCATACGCACATGCCCAGCGTCAGGAATGTTTATGGCCAGATTTTCTTGCAGCTCTTCTTAATGGAGAAAAATAGCAGGTAGAAAGCTTCTGCAGTTGCTGGCAGAGATGGCAACTGATGAACAGATAATGAAGGCTTTATTCTCCATTTGTTTAACCGTTTAGGAGAAAAAAATGAGCAAGAGCTTGTAGAGAATCAGTGACGTGTTTTTGGATGTATTATAAAATAGATGCTATCAAATTCCCTCTCAGAAGTTAATTTGCTGTGGCAGCCAATTGAAACAACAAAGCTCAGAGCACCTTTTTGTAAGTTATTTAGTCTCCAGGAAACACCTTGTGAGCCATATACAAACATAACCCTTTTAACTGGAGCACACAGTAAGCCTATGAGCTACAAAGACATTTGACTGGTTCATGCTGTAATCAAGTTTAGTCATCATTATGCAAAACTAATTAGCAAGTCAGAATCCTTTTTTTGTCATCACTAAAGCATTGCTGCATTTAGAAATTAGATCCCCAAGATCTTCCCTTTCCTTGCCCTTTCCTGCTGCTATTCTGGAACTAAACTTCTCTTTCCATCACGACAAAGGATGTGGTGAATATAAAAAGTCTTCTTCAGCTCTTTCCCAAAATGTCAAAAACTGAAGAATACTTGGGTTTCTTACCCAATTATTCTGTTCTTGGAATTCATTATTGCAGCAAAAATTTGAGATGATTTGAGCAGTTCATATGAGTTCTGAAAAAAACATACTTACCCTGCAATCTTTGGCAAGCAGGGTTTCCAATTTGCCAGAAATGTTTGCTTAATATTTCTGTTTCCAAAGTGGACTTCGGCAACATTGTTTGTTTGTTTTTAAATTCCCATGAGTCAGAAGCATTGTGAAAATATTTTAGAAAGACTAAAAAAAAAAAAATCCCTTCTAAGATAAGATATACCCGCAGTTCCTGCTCAGTGTGTGTCTTTCTTGCTGAGCACAGCAATGGTTCCCCAGATTTGTGGTAGCCCCAGCAGGTCGTTGTCTCAGCACTGGGAATCCCAGGAGCCCACCCCAGCCTGCGAGTTTCTGAAACCTGCCTCAGTAGCAGGGATCCTGAAAGCGAAGTTTCCAGCTGCGCAGCAAAAAGCTGCACGCCGGTGAGAGCTCACAGCCTGAAGTTTTCAGGTTACCTGCTCCATGAGATTGCTGTGCTCTAGGATCCCGAGTTGTGCATCATGAAATTCCACCAGAGTCTGGTTTATTGACTAAGTGCAAGTGTTTCCCGGGTCCCTAATTCTGGGATAATCTGCTGTGCAAGTGCCTTGCAAAACCTGAAGTATGGAAACCTCAGCCCCTGTGCATCTAAGCAGTGAGCCTGCCCAGTGTCTGCAGACCCTACAGTATGACATCTCTGCCACGGGACAGTCCCACTGCTGTTCTGCATGACCTGAGGACCTCCCATGGCTGGTTCTGGAGACTCTTTTGGTCTAATGTGTCTTCCCACAGGAGCAGCGTCTGTTGGTCCTACCCAATCTCCTCACCTCTTAACTTTCTGAACTACTCCAGGATTTGCAAGTTTTCTTCCTGTGAGCAGGTATGCTCCTGGTAGCAGAGACCTTGCTCCCATGTGGTTCCAAGTACTGGAAACACTCACAGTGACCAAGGCAGGGTGATCCAGGACACTTGGATTTCTCCACTAATCAGCTCTGTCTCACGGCCTCAGTCTGGGTACAGGTGTGTGTAGTATAAGCATCTTTTCTAACCAAGGATTATTTTTTTTATAATTTTTTGAGGGGAGGGAGCAGAATAAAGGGAAGATAAAGGCTCACAGGATAATTCAGGTTAGAAGGGAATCACTGGAAGTCACCTACTTGAACCACCTGCTCAAAGCAAGATCAGCTCTGAGGTCAGACCAGGTTTCTCAGGATTTTATCCAGCCTGGTCTTGAAAACCTCCAAGGATGGAGACTGCACAGCCTCTCTGGGCAACCTGCTCCCATGCTGGGCTGTCCTCATTGTGAGAAAGTTTCTCCTTGGCTGTCTTGCAGTGGACTGGCACACTACCAGAGACTGCCAACATACCTTAAGGTGTACAAGCTCTGCTCTTGCCTCATGTAAGAAAGGACCTACAGCCTTTTGGAGGGCCGGGCTGGAATTCTTGAGAGGATCTTGAGAAATCAGAGATGATCTGGAAAATACACCATGCAATTCAAGAAAGGCAAATGAGGAGTCTGCAACTGCACCAAGACAGAATAGGGAATGACTGACTACACACGGTACTGCAGAAAAGGACTGGGATGTCACGAGCTGAGCATGCTAATGCAAAAAGAGGTGAATACTGTTCTGGGTGTGTTACCACCCTGAGGAAAGCCTCAGGAGGCATATGGGGTCTGGTATGGAGCGTTGCAGTTCAAGAAGGATGAATGAAAAGTTGAGCAGCAAGAATGAGAATTATTAGAGGTAACCTGCAAAGAAAGGCTGAAATAATTGGAGGTATTTAGTCAAGAGAAGACTTAGGGGAAACATAATAGTATGCAGTTACATGAAAGGTTTCTGTGAAGAGGAAGAGAATAATTTGTTCTGCATGTTCATTCTGCTTAGGAGATGGGGTAATTAAATCACAGTTAGGGAAATTCAGATTAGTTATTAAGAAAAGTCTTTCTAATGTAAGGATAGTTAAACACTGCTATGTATTTTTCCTGGATTTGTTGTGGACTTTCCATTGCTGGAGGCTTCTAGGAACAGGATCATCTCTACAGACACCTTTTCTGAAGGCCACAGAGCTTTCCTCGGGTCAGGGAGGTGTAAGAGGTGATCTCTTCAGATCTGTTTTCTATGGGTCCATCATGCAGGTAGGTGCATCTTTTTCAAAAGTGTTTACGCACCAACTGCAACTCTAGACATCTTAGTACCTTTAAGAACTAGATATTAAGTCCCTTCTGAAAACAAGATGGATGGTCCTAAAGTACCTAGGTACTTTAGAGCTCTGTCTTGTTTTCACCAGCCTCCTCTCTGAGCAGCTAAACCTCTGATGCCATTTTAGGTAAGATTAAAGCAGTAATTAAACTTTAAGCAAATAGGGACTCACAGACTAAGAAGTCCTGCACCTCTTCAGGGGCTGCACTGTCCCCACACATTCGCTACTCTAGGCATTCCAGTCTCGTCATGCCATCCCCTTGGGTGCAGGCTCTGGTACGATCATGATTTGGATGAGCCCAGCCTGTTGACCAGCTCCCTGAGATGAAGCCAAAACCTGCTGTGGTGAAAGGTGTTGACTTTCATCAGAGCCACAACCAGCATAACCCGACTCTCTATCAAGGCTGTTTATTCTCCAGAAAAGAAATCTGTTGGTAAATGTTTGCTCCCCTGTAAAATATATTTAACCTTCTTTTATTCGCTGAATCTCTTCATACTCATTGCTGCATTTATCTTGGCACTGGTTGGGCAGCTGCCCACCGTTTTCCTACCATGAAACAATTATTCTAGCATCACCCTGAGAGCCAAGGACAGACATTAATACATCTATAACCATGGAAGAGAAGTAACCAAGGCAACTCATGCAGATCTGCAAAGTAATGAGGACTTTCAGTTCCCATTGCCTGTGCGTGGCAGTGGTAATAACCACTCTTTCTGGATTTGCTTTGGTGTCACACAAGATTCGATTCAACTAATTCCTCATTTTCAGAGAGTGCCTCTCAAAAAACAGACGTAGGCTGAACCAAACCCTGAACTCCTAGGCTGGATCCAGACCCAAACCTTTTACATCTTTAATTGACTGAAAATAGGCCTGACAAATGGAGCAGTAAATGTGTTTCATGTATCTTCCTTTGACTGTAAAATAAATGACCTTAGCCAGGGCTCATCACTCTTCTCTACAGTTCTGCCCAAGTAACAGAATTTTATTACCATGATGGCTCATGACATAGTACATGGGGTGGCCAGGCCAGGTTTCCACTGGGGATGGTGAGAATTTGGTGTGTTTAGAGAGAGATTGACATGTTTCTTGTTTCTTATAGCTGAAGTCCCACATATGAAAGAAAGACAAGGACTGGCCAGGGGTGTCAGCAAAGGTCCTTTTCAGTAAAGCTTGGCTGAGTTGATGCTAGAAGACAAGGTTCCACCACCAGCTCTGTGACCAAGCTTGAGGGAGGTGTGCAGTAATAGTGTCTGCTTTCTCAGTTATAAAAAGGAAACTCATGATTCATTGCAAAAAAGCTCTGAATACAGATTTCTCTCTAAATCTGCCCTTATTGCAGCAGTATCCACCAACCCACAAATGCCATAAGAACTGCAGCTTGGTCACTTATTTTAAACACTGAGTTTCACAGGTTGCCTATTTACCAGCAAGCACTGATGTCAAACTTTTGATGTGAGATATCTAACGGCGAGAAGAATGGCATGTGTGAGATTTGCTTATGGTGCATTTTTTAGACTGCCATTAAACTGATCTATTGCTGGAACAAACAATAAAAAACTGATTAAAACTCAGCCCTTCATAAATTAAACATTGTTGTCTCTAGCTGGCAAGCCTGCCACTTGGCAGAAAGCTAGAACAATTGAACTTGGTGCAATGTGTATCTACAGAGTGACAGGCTGAGGGGATTTATTCCTCTTCCACACCACATTACCAAATAAAAGGCACATTGGCAAAATCAAAAAACTCCTGAACCCTGCTGGGCTAATGGCATTTGCAAAATACCTGTCCCAGGTGAGCTACTTTTCAAGCAGATAAGCTATCAAACTGCCTCCTTGAAGGTTTGGGGCTTTTTATGAATATAGATATTTTAGTTAGGGTGATTTGTATTAACTGCAAGTGTTCTGCTGGGTGAATACAGTGATAAACACTTGTGCCTGGTGCATGGTGTCCTCAGAGTCATCTACAGCACGAGTCTCTGGGCTAACCAGTGCAAGCACAGGACTAAATCAGAGCTCCTTGTCAACACAATTTCATTGCAAGGAAAGGAAAAGCAGGGCTAGGAAAGAGCTGTGAGAAGGCACAGCGATTTTGTTCATTGTCCTGGTGGGAATAGTGTGCTGCATCCTTCTGCCCTGCATTTGCTTGTAGATTGAGCCTCAGGTAGCACGCAAGGACTGATTTAAGCGTAGCCCTTTCTGTCCTTCCGCTGATCTCTTACTCCTACTGCAGCTCCTACTCTGGGAAGCACCAAGAGGAGAACGAAGTGTTTCTCAAAGCTGCCTTCTGTGCTTTTTCACACACCCAAAGGCAGCCCAGCCCAGTGGTGCTGCAATCCCCACACCACTGCAGTCAGCTTTGATGTTTCTTCCAAGGGCAGTGCACGAGGTATTCCTCTGCAGCGGAGGATCCCCTGAGCTTCAGCGTTACCTTGTGATTGCCAAGGGCTTCATTCCCAGCGCAGCCCGTGTGCCTGAGTTTTTCTACAATGCTCCTTCTTGTTCACTCAGTCTTCTTTCTGGAGGTCCTGCCATCAAGTCTGTCCGTTAACTCATGTCTCCCGTAAGCTGCTGCTTGCTTCATGCTGTGGACTCTGGTGTATTCATTCAGAATTATTATTGCCTCTTTTTCCAGGTGCTTTTTGGGCTCGTAATAAGAAGATTAAGGTATTGGAGCTGCTGGCAGGTGCTGCTGATGTGGTCAGCTGCAAGGAAATTAATCACTTCACTTGGGTCTGTCCCTTGGATGCAAATATTCACAAGAGTGGAATATGATTTCAGATGTTCTTTCCCTGAACTAGCCAGAGCATGGATTGTCCATACCTACCTTTCATGCATTTGAGGGAGGACAGTTAACCCGGTGTGCACCGGCTCAGTCTCTCTGTTCATCCCCCTCTTTCTTTACTTTGTTTCTTTGTCTGATGGACTATACTGATGCCCTATGTCATCGCTCCTGGACATCCTCCACATTTAATAAACGAACATAGGTTCAGCATGGGGCTTCTCTCCGTTTTCAGGATACAGAAAACTCTGCTTGCTCTGTGAGTGGGTGAGAAGAACAGAGATCTTGAGTGGTTCTGAGGACTGCAGAGGTGGTGGTGGCATGCAAGAAGAAGCTTCTGAGTAGTTTCCAGAATGCTCTGCTTTTGAATTGATGTGATCCTTTCTGACCAACAGACTGCTTTGTTTGGAGGCTTGTGAAGAATGGATCCTTGAAGAATGGATCCTGGAAAAGAAAAAAATAAGGCCAGCCTCATGACAGAAAAAGATGTACCTTAAAGGTGTCTGGAACCAAATTCCTCTGTGACATTGAAGAATGGAAGTGTAACTCTCAGTAGGAATAACCCTGGCATCGGGGGGGATGGATATCAGATTGCTGTGCTTGCTGTCTCAATAGTAAACAGGCTTTAAACCCAGAAATGTTCATTATCAGCAGCTCCACCTGTTTATCCAAGTTAAAGCACCCTAAGCAGCAACTGCTGCACATTTTTTCAGCGTATAGTGTGGCATCTTTATGTATACAGACTCCATTTAGAAAAGAATCTGCTGCCCAGTGCTACTTTGTCCCCAGGTTGTTTCTCCAAGAGATCCAATAGCTGGAAACTGGAGCTGGTGATAAGCTTGATGTGGTTTTAGTCGAAACAATGGTAGATACCATAACCACCTTTCCAAACCAAATGGCACTTCCCAAATAGGATAATGATACATATTGCAGTCTCACCTTTAAAATCTGAACCTTATTTGTGTTTTAAATTAATTTTGTGTTATTGTCCATTCACAGGATCTTATGGGTCTTTTTCCTGCTAAAGAGGGCTCTTTACCATGAAGCTAAAGACTCCTCTTTCACCTACCTACAGTCAGCTTATGGGTAAATGACCAATTTCTAATGTCCCAGGCAGTAAGGACAAAGTCTTTGATGTCTAATCCACCTGTCTATGTGCACATTAAGGTGACACCATGGAGGACGCACTGTGAAACTCGCCTTCCTCGAGCACCACCCTGTGCAGCACTAACCTTGGAACCAGCATTGGTGCATCTGCTAGACCTTTCCTCTCCTAAGTTGTGACCTCCTGTCTGCTGCTTCTCCAGATGCAATAGCTGTAGAGTAGAAAGCATGTTGGACCTAAAAGAAGTGTATTTTCTATTGCATCCAGAAAGCATGGGAAAGCACACAATGCCAGACCCAGCTCAGTGGACTCACTCTAATGGGAACAGTGGGAGAAGCTAGAAAGTAACGTACTATAAGGCGCAGTATCTGCTCTCCAGCCAATATTCAAGAAGAAAAATTATGCCTGGTTTAAAACATTTCATCCTGTCATGACTGCCAGTACAGTGAAATTAAGGGCTAAAAGTAATCCTGGCACCTCTTTACCTGTACCTGTACCTGGACAGCTCTGCTACACTGAAACTGCATTGGAAATCTGTCCACCAGCTTCAAATTAAAGCAAAGGGTTTCCAGGCTGGCCTTGCTAAAGGACTTAGTGAGATGATCCTGCATGAAGGGACTAATGGCAGAGCTGAGGTGCCTAAGCGTAAAGTGTGAGGTGTGCTGTGGATTGTAATGGTTAGCCGAGACATTGTTCTTACGGTGCATGGATGTAACTGATTCTGACCACGTGGACACGCTGAATCTGTCTCCTTGCAGTGCTGGCACCGACAGGCTGTTGTGTAAGTATGCCAGATGGAGAGTTCCTTGCAGCCTGCGCGGAGCTTCTCTGGACACACGGACAAAGTCTGTCTATCCAGGAGAGGAGAGCCCTGCTTCTTGGCTTCCTGCTGGCTCCTTTCAGCACAGCCCTGGGGCTGCTAGCAGTTCCCATTCCTCCTCTTGGCTGCAGTTGCTCCATCTGAGGCAGAAATACACCACTTGCCCTCCCCATGACATTGCTTCTGCAGTGCACTGGGAGAGATCCAGCTGTGGGTCATTTGATCAGCCACTGTCCAGCCGTGGTATAAAGTTACATCTGTGCTAATAAAGAGACCTTAAAATTCATGTCCTTGTGTCTTTTCCTTGCTTCTGTGCAATTTCTTTTTCAACCCTGATGCTATCTGGCTGCAGTTAAATAGCTCCAGTCTAAAGGACACCTCCTCAATATTGATTCTGACTGCTTAAATTTTGTTATTTCATTCAATCTTTTGCTCAATACTGTACCACACATGGACACCCTGGGCTGCATATTTAGTCTTCAGCTATTATTGGTTTGGTATTAAATGGTCTGTTTCAACATAAAACACACACGATATTCATCTTAATTTTTAGAAGCTAAAGAAGTATATAAGTTGATGACATTTTGATCAATTAAGCTGGCTCCTTTTTCTTCCCCAAATTAGCTTTCTACAAAGGGCTCCTGCAGCAAAACAAGGATGTCTTTAGGAAGACAGAGGAGGAACTCAGGAGACAAACCATGCCACTGAACTGCAGGCAGCCCCTGGCTGGCCTGGGGCATCAGTAAGCAGCTGGCACCCAGAGTAGGATGGACCTCAGCTCGGTTCTGGACACACAGGCATCCTCCCACCCAGGAGCATCGGGTCTCTGAAGCTCCAGGTAGGCACAATTTGGCCGTGATTTTGATACAGAGAATTGGGAAGGCTTTACAGAGCTTTGTTCGCTGAGTCAGCAGTGCTTTTTTAGGAGCAGCTGGTGGAAAAGCAATACTGAAAGGGGCAGCAGTGCTGCAGAGATGCAATCCCTGCCACTTTGGTCCTTGCTCTGGCTCTAGCAGCAGTGAAGCTGTGGTGAAAAGGACAGATCTCCTAATGCCCAGGTCTCAGGGTGCCTGGAAAGGCTGTGCTGTGGTGTCAGGCTCTTCCTCTGGGTGATACCCAAACTGGGTTGGAGTGGCACCACTTCACGCTCTCCAGCACCTGCTGTGCTCACCTCCACGGGCAGCGACAGTGGGCCTTGCCTCCAAGCGCCGGTCCTGTGGGTGTGCAGCATCGTGGCCGTTCATGCGCAGCAGCCCAGGGCAGCTGAACAGGCTGGGAGGTGGATTCTGGAGCCAAGTAGATATTTGCACAGAAACATCTCATTTTGATTGGAAGCATTAGGGCTCTGCCCAATGAAAAACACAGAAGTGGGGAAAAAAAACCAAAACCTGTAAATTTTCTTCCTTCCATTAGAAAATCAAAGTTCTTACGAAAGGTGTGTTTTGAAATGGCTAGTTTTATCAAGTTTCACTCTGCTCCAGTCACTAGGGTAGAACAGAGCTTGTGCAAACCTTGACCTGGTCCATCCATCGTGTGGCTGTCCCTGCTCTCTTGTGGCTCCTACCTTGCAGCTCTGCTCTTCATTAACTGCCCTCCCCTGTTCTGAGACAGGTGGACGTGTTAATCATCCAGTTCATTAGTCAGTGCCTTCCCATGGGGTCAGGGTAAAGTGCAAGCCTGTGTATCTTAGCCTCGCCGTGCTGACAGCTCTCTCCACAGCTAGAAGGCAGTCACCTGATGCAATTTTAAATGTCAATAAATCTGCTCTGAACCACAACCTTGCCTCCCACCCTGCCCCTGCCCCTGCCCCTGGTCAATCAGGAAGAAAAGGAAATGCTCGGCATAAACCACTCTACCCTGAAGTCTTTCTGCAATTCTGCATGCCCCAGACACCCGTCTGCTCCTTCTCTTTCAGCTCCTGCAGGTGACGGCAAATGCTCCAAATCTGGCCACACTCAAACTCCATGCGTGAAAAGTGTGAGATGTGCCTACACCATGGACCAAGGCTTTGGGAACCTTCTGCTTCTGGAGAGGCTCCTACAAGTCACACACTCAGTGACTAGAAAGAGGCACCACCCAAAGGGTCTTTCACCCCATCCCAAGGCTGATGTGATCTTTTTCCACTGACTAAAGAGGTGATGATGAGTATAGACAGTGTGTCTAAGGCCGGTGAGATGTACTTCACCCTCACACACATCGATATGCTGCAGTGGCCCTAGTTTCAGATCGTTTCTACAATGGCATGTGGGAGTTAGTTACAAACTCTTAACACATCGCTGCACTAACATGGTGCAGAGATTGCTGTACCGCAGCCTGTACCATGGGGACGTGTTTGCACCCTGTCTGTGTTCTGCATCAGCGAGAGGAGGGTGATAGCATGGGGTTTGTACACACCATATGATATTGCATGTTTGCTGGCTGGTCATTGCAGAGAAGCATATGCAAATGCTTTGTCCATTAAGAAAGAAACACAATCCAGGACCTTACTAGTCTTAATAAGAAAACTATTACCTAATCAATTTAGATTTTTGCCTCAGGCGTTTGGTTAAACAGATTTCAGACTCTGAATGACTTGCTCATGGGTCAGTTGAGTAATATAATTGTTTGAGAAGGGATAGTAGCGGATAACAGATTTTAGAGAAGAGAGCAATGAACAGTATGTAACGAGCTATTATGATGAACTTTTAAGCTAACGAATTGTATCAAACTGTGAAATTTTGGATGTCACAAATATCTTCAGCCAGTCTCAATAATTATCCAGGACATCTCTTGTTGATTCAAGTGTATTGAAATAATTTTCGAGACATGCTGCAGGGCTTGAGCGCTGAAGGTAACTTGAATGCAGCTCCAGAACCAGGACAGAACTTAGCCGTTATAAGGAAGGAGAGCTGAACATTCACCCTAGCACTTGAAAACCTTGCTGTCAGCTGGAGAAAGCCAGGGAACTGGGGTGGAGGGGAGATGCTTCAGCCTCATCCCAAGCACTGAACTTCACCAGGAACGTGGAGGCAGGTTGGGAGCAGTGTGGCTGGAAATGTTGGCTATGGCAGGGAGGACCACAGGAGGTCAAATTTCTGCTGGTACGCATTACAGCTTTTCTGCATCCAGAAGTCAGCATGTGAAAGAGGAACAGAAGTTTTGACTTTAATAGTAAAGGAAACAGCTAGACACGAGTCTTAGAAAAGCTGTCATGTACTGCTATTGATGTTCAAGCATTGCTTTAACAAGAGGGGACCGCACCCTGAAGCCTGAACCTGACATCAAATTTATATGCAAAGAAAAAAGAGGGAATTCTGAACTGATATTTTAGGCCAAGCTGTCATTTGCCATTGATAGTGACAAGCAAAATTTCAAGTTAAATCTTAAATATACAGAGCTGGCAATTTCAGAGCTAAAATTTTAATCATGTCTTAATTCTGTAATTTGTGTGTAGAGTCTTTTGTAACATAAGCTCAAAATGTCAAGCATCAGGACAGACCATGTGCAAACCTAAATTGCATGTATCTGAGCTTTAATGAAAGCTAACTGAAGCAACATGTCGCCTGCACGTGTCCCGTGTCGCAGGATGAAGACACAGAGCACCAGTGCTGAAGCCTCCACTGGTGCAGAAGAGATCCAGCAAACTCCTGGAAGAAAAGCCAGCTAAGACTATAAACAGGTAGGAATTCCCTATGCCACGTGAGATTTTTCCCTGGGGAATTTTCATTATACGCCTGCCCCGTTCCTGTAATCTTCTGCTGTTGGCTATGATTGGAGGCTCAGGTAAAGGAGCCCATGCCTGACGGAGTACAACCCCTGTTATGAGCTGAGCTTATCAGACACGCTTACGTGACAGTCCGCAGAGAAGCTGCGCTGCTCAGTGTGCTGTAAGCAAGGAGCAGTTTCAGTGCAATGCCTGGAACTGTGCCTGCTGCTGAAATGCACAGATATAAATCAGAGTTAACTCCCCTGGCTACGGGAGCTAGCCTGGATTTACGCTAAAATAAGGTGCTAAGGTGAGAGACTGTTCTTGCCTGCTTAAGCCAGGTTCGCATATTTCAAGTGGATATGAACAGAAAGACTATAGTATGCTTAATAGCTACTAGACATACTGACTACTTACCCTGCATATTTGTTTTGCCTACATGAATTCATTACACTAAAATTAAACATCTTTTCTAAATTATTAATAATTCTAAATGTTTATGAAAATACAGAACAAATAAACCTGACAAGCACTGTGATTCAGATGAAAGAAAAGATAATTATAATCCTTACAAATTTGCATATGGAAAATGAAGAATTTTGAGTTAATGAGATTTATCCTTCTCTCTGACCATTTTAGTGGAATATTTTTTTAAATCTATTAAACTCAAGATTTCCGCATAAAATGATACAAAATGCTACAAGAAAAAGACATTAGAGTCAATCTATTCTTCATGCTAGTCACAAAATCAATTGCATTTATTGTTCAGAAAAATTAAAAACCTTTCTACGTTTTATTAAAGTGCACATCTCAACCATATAGGGAGATAAATAATTGATACATTCCAACTACATCACCTACAAAATATTTATTGGAAAAAAATAACTTTTATCACCCATTTCCTTCAATAGCAGTGCTATGCTGTTTTGATGTTTACAACTTTAATGGCTTTTTTTTTTTAACAAGAAAACATGCCAGCTGCTTATTATTTCATTGTGCTTAACATTATTTTATAACAAACCATCAAATTTGCTGAAGATAAAACCCATTATCTGAGGAAAACAGTTGTACGCTAACAGGTATAGCAATTTGGTTCTCTTAGCGTGATAGTACTTCAGCATCTCCACACCGAGTAATGTATTTTTGCTGTGTTGAAGAGTCTATTGGTCCTTAAATCACGCCTGGATGTCTGTCTAGAGGATTTGTTTAAATCCTCCTGAAGGGGAACCATGGAGCTTGGCAAGTTCCTTGCTGTGAAATGCAAAGGTCGCAGAGGTGTTCCTTCTGGCAGCCGGTGGAGGATGCCCTGGGCGTTAAGCACAGCTCAGTGCAGGCGGCTGAGAGCAGCAAAGCTGCCGGGCCACCACCGCAGCCCATCTGCCCAAGGGGCGGAAGGATGCTCCTGCCCCGCAGAGGTTCTCAGGTCTCCCGTGTCGGAGTTCTCTCACCGGCAGCAGGAGATGGGGCTTCCTGCCCTCTCCAAACACGCCCATCAGGCCTTGAGTGGGATGGAGAGATGACGTGACAGCCCCACGTTGTACCTGGACAAGGACATCATGGTAAGTACTGCTAGGAGCCCAAGCAACAGATCCCAGGGACATCCTGAGGTGCTGTCTCTGAGCTCTCTATCTGCAGCCCGCCATCACTCAAGTCCTCCCAACAGCCAGCCTAATCTTTATTTTCCTTTATCTTGCTCCACTAACTAACCTGTGACTCCTCTGCCGGGCGGGCTTGCCAGCTCTCCTGGAATCAGTAACAAAACCACCTAGGCTTCATATTTATCCCTGTGCAGAGTGCCCCCATGGAGTTTGTTACGCGGTCTTCACGCAGGCTCCTTCCTCCTCCTGCTGCTCTCTCTGTGGTTGCGAGGGGAAGCCGATGTGACAGACTTAACAGCTTTTGGAGTTCACATGCTTTTCTTAGCACACCTAAACTACCACACTGCACTATCTTATAGACATTAATCCTTCCACCATCTCTTGGCCTAAGGCGTTGCTGCTGCCCACAGCTGAACGTGGGAAAGCAAACTACAGAGAAATCATGACATCCAGAAGAGCAGGGACCTGGATGACTCGGCCAGATCACGCCTAGATCTAAGGTCTTCCACGTTCCCTGTGAATGCAACAATATTTCCTTGGTAATGTTCTTCATATTATCTTGTTAATATTTGGTTTCTTAAGAGATCAAAGGGATTGGAAGGGATTCCCAGTCCCTGAGCCCAGTCCCTGGCTTTCGGAAAGCTGCCATTACTCTCCTGGTTAGTAACTTTCTGTTTGCTAAACTACCCATATTCATGATCAATTTGTTCACAATTGCTTTTATGTTTTTTTTCTCTTTAAAATTTCCAGCATTAAAGGATATGTTTGAGAAAGAAAAGATGAAGTTATCATTCGCTATCCCTCTGAAGGGTTTAATAACAGCAGAGTTTAGACTCCTGGATGTGCTTATTAAAGAGCTAAATCTTAGATCGTGAGAAGCTATGGCATGTTTATTGAATGCAACATCCAATTAATAAGTAATTAATAGTTCAGCAAAGTTTAGTGTATTGAAGTGGGTTTTGAGGAATGGGGAAGCATTTCCTGGCATCAGGAAATGCAGGAATACAATGAAAATCACCACGTGTCACTTGCGGTTGGACTTTACAAAGGGTACTAAGGGCAAAGAGGTAAAGTTTCTCCTGTCGTTCAAATAAAATGAGAACAGGGAAAGATCTGTAGCTGTGATAATGGAGAGGCAGAGATGAGATTAAGGGCAGGTTCAGGCAGCATGCAAAATGAAACAACTACTTGGTGTTCAAATGACGTAGTAATTACTCACTGTGGGCTGGCCAAAGGGAACAAAGTCATGGGTGTGAGAAGAGGTCACAATTAAAGTGCGAGCAAATACTGGAATAACTGAGATAAGAAACTCCAGAGAAGGGGACTCAGTGAACTCCATCCAGAATTTGGAATGACTTAGCATGCCAAGCCACACTTCTTGTAGAAAATGCATCCCGTAGATTTATCAGGTTTGGGGTGACTGGGTATGACTGCAGAGTAACTAGTACCTATATCTGAAACAGAAAAAAAGTGCCTCTGGTTTGTTATTGTGACCTGAGTGTTAATAAAAGCTGTATGATAAAGGTTGAATGAAAAATACCAAAACCAGTTAAGTGAATGGCAAATGAAATTACATATATCATGGTCTACCACAGGTAAATTGTACCAGAATAATTCAATGTAGTTCTGTGATAAGAAAACTGCTTCCTTAGGTGAAAGAATTAAGGATGCCTCCCCAGAGACATTACTGAGGGTGGAAGAGAACTGTCTTCTGCAGCAGCAAGATGTGGCACATGCACCTTCCTAATCCAGAGCAGAGAGCTTCTATTTCACATGTTCACGGCTCCAAATAAAGGCAGACTGAGGCCCTGTTTGGAGCTTTGTAGATTAAACACCTTCAGGTTCAGAAGAGTCACATTGGTTCATTGCCTTCATTACAGCAAGAACGTGTGTTTGGCTCTCCCAGAAAAATAAGCAAATAATTAAAACAGTTCCTTCTATTCAGACAATTGCTTGGTACACAAAAGGCTCTTGACTTCCTAAATTGTACAAATCCTTACCAGCAGCGGGCATCTCCCTTTGGGCTCTGCTGTGATGTTGAGAACATTTGCCGAGAACATTTGCCAGGAACATAGTGAAAAAAAAGACTATTTAAGCTGGCTTTAGCCATATTGATTTATTATTTGTAGCCCTTATTATTTGGCTGGTATAAAACAAGCTGCTGTACACATCCTGCTCTCCATTTCCCAGGACAGTGGAGAATCAGGACACCTTGGATAATGAAATGCAGGGATGACACCAGCACACTGAGGGCTTGGTGCAGAACTACTCATACACGTGGGACCCACACTGCAGAGTCAAATCAGTGTATTTGCATGTTCCCCACAACCTGTGGCTCCCAGGGCACGAATTGCCTTAACCACGGTATCTATATGTTTGCCGTGCACCACATCTGCACCAGTAACCCCTCCCAGAGACAAGGGGACAGGCTTCAGAAATACCAGTCACTGCTTCTTCCTCTTGGTCCTGGGGAAACTCCTATATCCTTCCTGGGCTCCCCTGGCTCTGAGATGCGATGTTGGGCACTGTGCAGAGAAATACAAACTGTCCTGAATGAAGATGGGTAATGTCCACGGTGCAGGAAAACAGAACGATTTGGAAGAGAGCTGTGCCTGGAAGCATGGCGGCCAACCTAATGCTAACAGCACAGGTAATACATAACATGAATAATCTGCCTACGGATAAGAGGGTTGAGAGAGATGTATAAAGTAAGTTTTGAAAACGCAGGCAAAACAAAATGTTTAGGTAGTGTCAAAATGAAATATTTAGGGGATTTTTCTAACCTGCTTTGTAACTCAACTTAGGGTGAAATATAATTTTGTAATCTTGAAATTTCCTGAAGGATAGCAATTTCAGTTTTATATCAGCTTTTAGTACAGTTTCCACCCTGTGTTTTGTATCTCAACTTGGGTTTGATTTAAAGCAGACCTTTAGAAAGGAGACACACAATTTAAGTTTAAAGACTCCCATTGATCCACCACATGCTTCATTGAGTTACTGTTGAAAATGTATACCTTATCTCTAATCATTCCATCCCGTTCTGTATTAAAGGGCAATCCATGTTCAGACAGACAGAGAAGGTCTGTGTATGTCAAAGGAAATGATTTTGCTATGAAATAATGTGATTTGGGAAAGCAACTTTTGCTTCAAATGATTTTTGGTACACTTTTAACTTCAAAAATTCCTTTTGGCTGAATCATCTTTGACAGTGCCATTAATCCTGATTACTGTTAGTTATTGAATGTTATTTCTAATGAAAATTTTCATTGCTTTTGAAGCTGCAGTTTGCTCCTTCCTAGCACCAAAATAATCACACAAGGGCTTAGAGTTCAGAGCAATGGTCTGTCATACTATATAGCTCTTGGATATCATTAACAAGTTATTTGATAATTACTTCCTAATACATTTTGAATCCTTTGTTAAAATCATTCATTTAAAGTTCATAAAACTGTCATACAAACTATGTTCTTTAATGTCTTTAAGTTCCATTTTCATGAATAAAACATATACACATTTAAGAGTTCTCAAGTCTATACTTTAAAACAATTAGAAATTCAACAGGTTCATTAAAAGTATGATCTGAGTAACTGTTCAATTAAAGTGAGTTTGCTCCTACTAGTTCTCCTGGGTTTCTTCTTGATGTTTTCGTGCATTGCAACTCTCAAATCCCATGAGCAGGAGGCTCAAGATATCCTACAACTCAGAATGATGACAGAGTAACAGCAACTTCATTTTCACTGGGTCATTGTGAGGGGCAGGGAAAGTCTTAAACACCAGACACAACATTTTAAAAAAAAAAAAATTCTTTCCCTCCTCCCTTTATTTCTACTGGCCCTTTAAGTCATCTTATTATGAGAAAGAATGTTATCTCAAGGGAAATGCTACAAATCAGTCAAAAAATTGCTTATAACCCAAACTAAAGGTGGTGTGCTGGCCAGCGCTTCTTCTGCTACTGATTTTTTGTCCCCCCATCCCTTGGTTTCGATGCTGCAAAAGCAGTAGGCTTGGGGCAGCCTGCAGACCTAAGTAGAGGGGAACCAGAAACAAATGGGTACGAGCATAAATGTATAAGGCTACGTATACGTTTCATGTACTACTGCCTGGCCTCAGACCCATGGACTAGAACAGCTGAGACCTTCTGTCCTCAAAGCCACTCATCTTCTTGAGTGAACTGGGACATCAACACGGTGCTGTACCTGGCCTTGGGTCTCCTTCGCACCATGTGGTGCTCCTGCGGTCTGAAGAGACCAGGGTTTCCTTGGGGTGCTGCAGAGCAGCTGAGCGGTGTTGGTTTTAATAGGGTGACAGCAGGGTTACCTGCTGTGTGGCCTGTGGTGTGGTGTGAGGCACTGCAGAGGTTGCTTGAAGATGCAAAGAGTGGTGAGGCAGTGGCAGTGTTGGAAGGACTACACACAACAGGGGAAGCCCAAACTACTGTAGCCAGTATGGGTATACTGCCTATAGGAAGCCCCAGGGAGCTACCTCACCTTTGAACCCAGACGTGTATCTAAGGAAGTGAAGGCAATGTACACACAGATGCCTACATTCGCTGAGTGAGATGCACCCATATGGCCGAATCATGGCGAGGAGTGTTTCCCAGAAGCTCACAGGGCTAAGCCACTGCTATATACTGAAGGAAACCTTCTTTTTGAAACAATGAAAAAGGGGTTGCTCCAAAGAATGTTCAGTAGTTCAAACACGGCTCTATACCATGATCTACAGGGGAAAAGTGCCAGGAGTGTACAGGTTTCTAAGGGCTGACGTGGCTTTCACATCAGTTTCTCCACCCAACGACCGTCAGAGTCACTATTGAGATACCAGTGGCTGCAAGCTAAAGCTACACGTATTCAGACAAACTGTACATAGTTTACTGGGCATGGTTAACCATAAGAAGAACTTAATCGCTGAGATTTTCTTCTGAAACCTGCAGTGAAGGGACCTCAGGGTTTGTGCACAGAGTGCCATGGGGACAAGATATGTCAGGCTTCCATGCAAATGACAAAATTATTTCCAGAGCTAAGGAGGCAGGACATCCTTTCCAGAGCTGCTTGTTCCTGAGCCTCAGCCCTAGTTCGGCAGAGTTTATACACCCATGACAGAAAAGGAGCAGATGCCTTATATCTTTCTGTACACTGTGCCCCAGTACATGTGGGCACTGTCTCCAACAACTTTTCTGCTCTTCTCAGCAGACCCAGAGGACATCTGTTTGCATCATGGAAAGGAGGATATCAGGGTTTTTTGCCTTAGCTTTGGAGACTGAGGTTGTAGTCCATCCATGTTGGATTGGCTTAGTCAACGCAGCAGTGCATATGTCATGGCAGGATAGTTGGTTGTAAGGTTCATGGTGAGTCTGTTCATTTGTTCCCCACTCTAAATGGTCTGGGTGCTAAACTAATTGCTCCTCAGTCTCAAAAACATGCAGTTGGGACTGCATATGTAAAACAGACGGTGCCCTGGTAGAAAGGCTCCACTAATCAATATCATGATCCATCTAAAAGCCTGACCCAGTTGGGAACTGGCTATAAGCATGGGGAAAAAACAACATCATTTTCCTCAGAGTCCTTTATAGCCCTAGGATCAGCATAGTTTCTTCTTTGACCTTTCCTGGGAAGTAGATCTCACCTGTTTATGTGACCATATTGTGGATTAGTCTCCTCTCAACCATGACACGAGAAGAATAAACAAAGCTGCTCAGTATCTGCCCTGTGCAGATGCTGCAGATGTCAGCCCCAGAGTTTGCAGAGCCCTACATTGAAAAACCCCATACAGACGGCTGCTATGCATTGTCACAAGCAACTGTATGGGAGACCGAGGCATCTGGAGAGCCTGAAGCCACATCTGATAAAAACATTTGTGCCTGGAAGGTGTATTTGTCTGTGGGCTCCTCTGGATGGAGGCTGGTGATGTTTCACTTGGCTGCCGGCTTGAACAGCTCTCCATGTTCAATGCATCCCACGCTCTGTTTTATTACACTTCAAACCCACTTTGTTTGCAAAGGAGGAAAAGCTGTCAGAGGCCATTAATCCAAACAGAATTTAATCTCTCAAACAGCATTTACTCAGGCAGAGCTGCTAAATCTATATATTAAAAAACTGTTGACAATTAATTAAAATGCTTCTCTGCTAAAGTGTGAATGGGGATGCTCTGCAGGGCATTGTCATGTGTATCAACATCCTCTCCCTGGGACACACAACTCTGCTTGGATTAGAGGCAAAGCAACCGCCCTCTCTCCAGGCATTTCTGTGTTGGCAGCTCTGCTGCATCCTGGCAGCAGGACGACTGAAAGGACGGTCATGGCAAGACAAAACTGTGGATGATGCAGATGATGAAGAGCATCACAACCCTTATATTACAAGGTTGGAAAAGGTGAGAGAGGAGTCCAGAAGCTTACCAGTCAGGCCTGAACAAGGCTCAGAGATGCTGGAGGTGTTGTCCAGTCGGAGACGAGAACATATAGTCCTAGTGTAGCTCTTAAGAAGGCAAGACAACGAATTGGAAGATGGGTTTGGGGAAGTCACCGAGAAAGGGAGAATCAGTCTGCATAGCACATGCAAGACAGCCTTACGAGTGTGTGTGAGACTATGAAGCAGAGGGAAGATGACATTTCCAACTGGCAAAGGTACATCTCCATGACGGTTCAATTGTCATCACAAGGATCAATTTTCCCACATTCGCCTGAGGTATGCGACATTTCTTTTAAGTCCAGGTCAGAACTATTTTAGTTTTATATAAGATAGAAGTAGCTATGGAAAGATCATTGCCTACACTGCTGCTGATGACAAAATGCTGCTGTTCAAAAGACCAAAGTCACAGAGATCAGAAACCTGCAAGAATTGGGGATGCAACCGCCAAAGCAGTACATGTGGCAGAGGAGGGCAAGTGTGCAGGCAGAGAGGACACAAAATCATAGAATCATAGAATCACAGAATGGCTTGGGCTGGAAGGGACCATCCAAGGCCATCTAGTCCAACCCCCCTGCGGTGAGCAGGGACACCTTCAGCTAGATCAGGTTGCTCAGAGCCCCGTCCAGCCTGGCCTTGAATGTTTCCCCTCTTTACTCTTGCAACACCTTGTGAACGGGAAGCATGATCCTTTCATCCATCCACATGTTGTGGTAGTTATCAGGTACCAGTGAGGAAGAGGCTAGAAGATATAATCATGTCATCTGGCATATAGACATAGAAACTGATGGCTACCAAGTTGCGGTTGCTTGCAGCCCTGTCTCTCTTGGTTGCATGGCTGGGCACAGATTCCTGCCAGCACAATTCCTGCCTTTTCATGGTGTAATCTCCTCTCTGAGGGGAAAGCTTCAGCGTCAAGACCTGCTCCTGTTGCTTATTTTTCTGTTCTTGTGCAGGTTACTCAGATGGTTCAAATCACACTCTGGAAATGATGGGACACCGCCTCTGGAAACTCGGCTGCAAATCTCCTCTGTTCCCAGTGTCGGGAGAACAGAATACAAATGGCTAGGCAGGAGGTCTCTCCCTGGACTAATAATCTTGTCCAAGCTTGTTCTGGGCCACTGAGGACTCTGCTCCAGCCATGTGCCATTTTCTTCTTTTTGATTTGTGTTGGTTGTAGGGGTTTTCTCCCAAATTACTCCTCAGTTAAAGCTGCACTTCCTCATTCAAATGTGTTGAGAGTTTAGTCGTGTTTCACAACCTAGTCCTTTGTTTTCCTGCTGCTGGTACAAATGTTCTGTGATCTTAATAGGCAGTAAATCTAAAGCACAGGAGGCTCCTCCCTTGCTACCCATCCATAGGATACTGCAGCATTAAGCAAAGGTCTGAATCAGGCATCTTCACGCCTACATAATCTCTGGTTAAGGGACAAAAACCTGAGCTCCACGGGGTGCTGTCATTGATAGTTTTGCTGAACACGGATTGCACACTGACCTATGTCAAAATCCACCAGAGCATATACGCATCACCTCCAGGCATCTCTAAAGCACCACGTTCAAGCCACACATTGTGGTCCACCCAGCACAAAGAAACATCAAGTCTCATCTCAGAAGACATGTTCTACTAATTATAACTGCAAAATTGAAACTCTTTAACTTACAGCAAAGCTTTTAGAGATCCATCTTACACCTGCTTCACTGCACACAGCCTTTGAAGTGTTGAGGAATCCCTGATGGAGAAAAGCTGGCTAGAGAGATAGCAACAAGCAACACAGCTGAGGAACAGAAAATGGTGAGGGGTGATGAATGAAGCATTTTCCCCAAAGGCTGGCTACCTCCTGGCTGGCTGCTCTGGAGTGCAGCCTACCAGGGCTAATAGATGGCAGGGAGAGTGAGCTGCTCTTTCTCCATCTCTCTTAGCACTGTCTTCAAGCTGGGGAATTAATAGCTACTCCTGTTCCTGTTGGTCACACTGCCAGCAGTGCTTCAAATACTGCTCCTTGACTCTGTATCTTTGATAGCAGCAGAGACATCTGGGGCAGGATTATACTATCACTGCCTGGAGTTGCTGCATGTGGGTGGACAGGCACTGCCTGACTCCCCCACTGTCAGCTTTCCCCACACGCTTCGCTTCCAGCTGCTTCTGTGGACAAATAATGCTGGGATGATACACAACCCAGTGTGTATCAGACTGTTCTCGTGTCTAATCCTGTGGCCTTCAGTGACAGTACAGTGACACAGCCCGTGCTGTGATGTTGGAGAAATCTAGCCCAGAGCTCTTCGAAGACATCAAAGAGGAAACCAAAGGGGTCTTCATGCCCCTTTGAGCCCAGCAGTATTTTGTCCCCCTATCTACTAAATAGTATCAGAGATCTCAGTGTAAATACTTCTATATCTGCTGTAACTCATTTTCTTTCCCTTCATACTCAGTGGCTCCTTTCTGTGGAGCATCTCCTGCTTTAAAGACTCTGAGGAGGGAGGTGGCCACAGAGGATGGCCCAGAACAGTTAATGTCCCAGTTACCCCCATCTGGGCTTGTTTTCTTAGCTGACATCAGCAACTGCATCATCTGCCAGCAGTAATTGCTTTATAGCACTGAAGCTCTGCACTTTGGAGTCACCAGTAATGGTCACAGGTGCTCAGCTGATCTCTGTGAGGAAGAGATGTCCTAGTCCTACTCCTACTAAGAGCAGGATGCTGATTAGGGTAGATTTATGAGTTCATTTCCCATTAGCAACTGTAGTAGGAAATGCTTTAGATAAACAGGAGACCACAAAGTCATTGTGTCTGAGCCTGTCCAATTTCTCCTTGCAAAGCAACGCCCTTTGCATCTGTTATGGAAAACTGTTCAGGTTTCCAGAGCCTCCCCAATACTTGCTGCCTTAAGAAAGCTGTACCAAGCAATGGGATTACATTTCTTCCCATCTTTGTTGTTTGCAGAACCCTTGTAGGAGTTGAAAATCAGTGCTTCATTTTTGGAAGTTTGCCCCTCAGCTGGCAAACAGGGTTTGATTTTGTCCCTGGGGCTTATAGGAAGTTGAAAAGAAAACAGCTAATTTTAATATTAACAACAATTTCAATTCATTAACACCTTTTCCTGCCAAAACATCTGTGCTGATGTATGCCAGACCAGCATCATGGTTTGCGAGAGCAGCCGGAGGAAATGGCATTTGAAATTTTATTGCAACAACATGACTAGCAGTGTGGAAGAGAAAGCTTTCTTGTTGAGTCTATACAAATACCAGTGGCACTGAATTTTCATTTTGGGAACAAAATAATTGGTCCTAAACTCTCCCCAAACTTGATCTTTATAGTCTAAAATATTTTCCTCATCACATATAGCTTCTTCCAACTGTGTCTGTTTATAAACTTCACATAGCATAGGACAAATGACTTAAACTTAATACTAACATAAAAAAGATTTTTCAGGTTGGAAATCTGTTCCATTTCTGTGCATGTGCCCAGGGCTGTATCCGACATGTCAGGCAGGACTGTTTCATTTGGAGGGATTTGATTTTAAATGGGTGAGCACTTTGATTATTATTGAATAACATAACACAGAAACCGATCTGTGGCTATCCTGCTGTCATTCAGCCTGAACTCTGCACAGGAAAAAAAGGAGAAATCAGTGATATGTTTCTGCAAAACCTCATTATAAAATCCAGCTCAAGCCTTTTACGAGGCTGGGCAACTCTCAGGAGTCTTCCTCGAGAAGTGCTGAACCCACACCTACATTCCCTTCCCTTCCTTATCTCTGAGTGGGATAATCACTCTGTTGTTTCAGGGAAACAATTAAGCTCATTGACTTTTTTTTTCTTAAAAAGATGAAGAAATGCCCTCTGCTTTGACTGATTCAAGCAGACACTGGCAGCCTATTACCCAAACAGTCCTTATAAAAGCGTATGGCTGGCTGTGCTCTGCAGGCAGTGCAGGTAATGGGAGCCTGTGGTGGTGGTGGTGGTGGTGGTGGTGGTGGTGGTGGGGGTGCTCACCTGCTCAGTGGTGTGGGGAGGTGGTTCGGCAGGGACCAGGCTGCAGGAAAGTCTGGTGCTTGGGCTGAGTCTGGGGCTGGGGCAGGCAGGGGCCATGTCCTTGCCTGCCAGGGCTATGTGAGAAGCTGTGTCACCAAGTTAAGGAGATGCAAGAGAAGGTGAGCAGACTGCACGGTGTCGGGAAAGGGGATTTATGGGCTCTTTGCAGAGGTGCTGCAGAGATGAGAGGCTGTGGCTTTTCAGGAAGCACTCAGAGCCAAGTCCTTGAAACTTTAACTGGCCAGCACCGTGCAACATGAGCCTTGCACTGTGTCACTGTCATTTCCAGTTTGTTCCTTGGACAGGTCTCTCCCACCAGATGTACCATTAACAGCTAACAGCACAGCCCAATACTGCCAAACACAGATTTCCATCAACACTGAGACCCCTTGCCCCCCCTATCACACAGGCTTGTGAGATCCCCTTTCCCATCTGGGTGTGACTTCTTCTGATGCTCAGGCATGTAAGTCTTCTTGGTCAGTGTCTGCCTGAGACCTTCTCAAGCAACACAGATGACTCTGTGTCCTTATTGCCATAGATTGTGTGTGTCGACAACCTCGTGTACATGAGCACGAGGGTCTTCTGGAACATGACTGGTAGTTGCATTGCTCTGACCTATGCATACCCACAGTGCCATTTTGTGCAGGATGGTCCTGGGATGCTCCCAGGACTGCAGATCATTTCATATTTTTTAATCTGCCTTGTCAATCCCTCCACGCATCTGCAAGTCCCTAGTGGAGCTGAGACCAGATTCTAGCCCTGCAGCCACTGTGATTACAGTTTTCTAGCGAATTAAATGTTGGATGAGGGAGTGTTAATGTCTGATCTAAGCTAGGTGTGTGCTATTACTGGGTTAGATGGGCGCTTCTAGGGGTAAATGATTTCATCTCTGTGTCTCCACTGATTGCAGAGGGAGCTTGGGTGACTATCTCATTAAGCCCTTGCTGCACAACCCTCATTGTGTGTACAGCTGCCAGCTTCCCCCAGTGTGGCCGTTAGGATGGTTTTGGCAGGCATCACCAGGACCACGGACTTTCCAGAGTACGCAGGCAAGATCCCAGCAACTTGCTACATCTCCCATCATCTGTTTCACCAGGTGAGGGGCATGTCTCCTATTACAGCTCAGTCTTGTCATGGGAGAGCTCCAGCCTACCCCTCATCCCTGGCCCAGGGCAGACCCTTCTCAAGTGCCTGTCCTTCAAGCATTGCTAGCCAGCCCACACACACACGTTAATAAACTCATGATATCCAGTCATTCTGCCTCCAAATTGTGCCTCAGAAATATGAATATTCATGTCCCACTTGCTTTTTCTCCACACCTAGTCTCTCTAGACCATTCACTCCTAGCTTGCAATAGGTTCTGCAGCTTCATGATGTCTTCTACAAGTCTGGGCTTCAGTCTCTTGGTCTTCTGGCTCTGGCAATATGCCCTCTTCAGCCTTGTTCCTCTCATCTTCCTAGACAATATAGTGACATTTGCTTATTTTCTTCTCAAAACACTTGTGGTCTTTATCACCGGCTCATTTTTGTCCATGTCAAGCAAGCTGGTGGTGTCCAGAAGACATCATATAGCTTCAGGTGGTGCAGGGCCCAGGAATTTGATTTGGCTACTTCTGCTCAAAGACTGCTTCAAAGCCTCTTCTGCAGCAATGCCGAGAGCAAACTTCAGAGGCAGAAAGCTGTAAAGGGGCCAAGCCGTGCTGACTCCTTGCGGAGCACTGCTCCATTCCTACTCCTGGAAGAGGGGTGGGAAACCGCTGGAACTCTGTGACAGAGTTCTTCCGGGCATTCCAGTAATAACTGACTGTACTTCCCATTTAAATAAAGCCCGGAAAGGAAATACTGGAACCCCAAGGTAAGATGTGATATTTGTTACCTTTATTTTTCTGTAAAGGGAATTGCACTGAAACACCTTCATGGAGAGAAAATGCCTGCATGCTTAAGGATCGCTTACTATTACGTATCTTGGTACCTAGATGTTAGTATAAACAATAGTTCCTGATACAGATTTCTGGGCACTGATAGCAGGAAGTGTGGTCAATGATCAGTCTCTAGAATGAAGATAAGGGCGGGGGGGTGTGTAGGTGTTGACTTTTTTTTTTCTTCTGCTTTGTAAAGAAGTTACAAACTCAGACCAGAGATGGAGATTTTCAGCTGCCCAGAGCTTCCTTGGTGACCCTCTTGGCTGCTCCAAGAGATGGTTCCATATTCCTCAGAGTACTGGGCTGGCTTTTTCACTGTTGTTAGTGGAGGGCAGCATTCCTGATGCTCTTACCCTTCAGTACACCAGAGACCCCCACCATTCAGAACACGAATCCCATTTTGGTGGATATTTTACATGATGGTGTCAGTCACAGGAGGGAGCAGTGAGCAAGGCTCTGTAAGCACAGAGGCTTGAACACTTGGTGGAGTTTGATTCTGTAAGGAGATTCCAGTTTTCCCAGCTTCTTTAGAAGTTTTGGGAATTGTCGGACCAGGCGTAGTTTACTGCAGTCAGCCTCTGTACTAAGCCTCATGCTGAGCTCCCTTCCCAGCTCTGCAGGGGTCTTGGCCATAGACCAGTGTCTTTTTGTGTCCATGCCATCTTGTCCAGCAGCTGTTTGCAAAACACTCCATTAGTTCAACAAGACATCTTGGGCATGAGCAGTCTCTTGTCAGCAAACTGAACTTGATATGAGCAGGCACATTCTCTCATTGTAGCTTTGACATCAGCTCGTGGCAATACTAGAAAGGTATCTCCAAATCTGCCACCCAGGAACTCAACTACTCCGAGCACCCAGTTCCCCTTCCTGACACACATGTTCAGAGTAGCTTTTCTGATGTCCCCTGACAGACGTGACCTTCTCGGCGAGGCATCCAGCCTGTGGCTGCCAGGGAAGCTTGAGGAGGTAATGTCAGAAGGCTGGGCGATATGGAGGCAGGAGAAGGATCCAAGGGAGAAGATGCTGAGTTACCTGTGGCAGCCTGAGGAGGCAGGAGCAGGGACTGGGAGATAGGAGGAGGTGGTAGTCCAGGTCTAACAGGAAAGGTCGGGAAAGGGCAACCAGGCAGCAGCAGAGGTGAAGATTCAAGGTGCTGGCAATCTGAGAGAAGGGTCAAAAGAAAATGAAAGTGGTGGCACAGAGCACATTTTTTTAGAGCCACTGTCCTGGAAGCAATTTAAAGGTGCAGTTCCTCTCACTGTAAAATCGGTGCCAGACCTCTGGATAAAGGCAGAGGGGCTACAGCAATGCACAAGACCAAGCTACAAGGAGGCACACGGTCACGAACGGCAGCAGAGGAGCTGTTGGCAGGGGAGCTCTGACCTGGGACAGCATGGCTGCAGTCTGTGGAGCACTCATATAACCCATTAAAATGGGTCTTCTGGGAAGCAAAGTCCTGTATTGTACATGATACACTGAAAGGCCATTAGATAGGATACAAAAAGAGAGTCAGGAGCACCCCACTTCCTAGAGGCGTCCCATCATCCAGGCCTGTTTCTTCATTCTTTCTCCAGCACAATGACTCCTATTATACTTTTCTGGACCGAGACCCAACTTTGGTCTGGTGGGACTGAAGTGTAGCCCCATCTCCATCTTCTTAGGACCCCATCAGGTCAAAGAGTAATTAAACCCATGTGTCTGCTTATGTAGCCTTAGGTTCTTTTGCAGAACATAGTTGGCCCCTTCCCTTCCTTCCTTCACTCATCAACCGATAAATGTAGTGCTCAAAGTAGTTTCAGAACATATCTGCCAAGGGGAGTCACCACAACGTTGCCAGGTTGCCTAATTTGCAGGTTCTAAGTAGCTGGAAGGTAGAGGCAGATGCTAAGCACTCGTTGCAGCTGCAATGAAAGCCTTTTTTTTACCAAGAGACTTCAGGTGCCTGTGTAATTTATCCATCCCAACAGCACTGGTAAAGCCTGCTGAATAATTTTCCTTGGATTGACCTCACTTGTATTAGTTGCACACAGAATTATCCTTTCTGCCTTTAAGGCTGCTGCTGCACAGTCCTTCCCAGGGCCTTTCCAAGGCTTCAGCATTGGCAAAGGTGTCTTTTCAAGGACACTAACTCCTGGAAGCACTGGCACAAGGCAACCTCATTTCCCAGCCATGCGATAGCTGCATGAAAGCAATGAACCCCCTAAACTTTAACTGCTGATCTGGAGTGTCTGGAAAGGTATCATTAATTAGGAATGGTGCTGATTGTACCTTGTTCTTTCAAGGCCACAGGCAGAGCTAAGCAAAGAATTTAAAACTAGTCATTCAATTAATTAATTAACTTCAGCAGAGTTTGTGCTGTCCAAACAGTGAAAAGATCAGATTGATCCCATATCCAAAATTATGCACTTTTGGTTTTAAGTGGTCCTGTGCTACTGTAACTTTATTATGGCAGGCAGAAATCAAGACCTTTGTTGGGACTAGTTGCATAGCTGTGACCCTAGTGAAAGCGTTGTTGGGGTTGCAGACATAATTTTTAGTCTTAGAACACCAATAAGAAAGACTGACACAAATTAATTATGTTTTCGGCATGTGTTTAGGTTTTTCTCATAGAAAAGTGATTTTTCTGGGAAACATCCTGGCAGTGAACACTATCATTCAGAAGTTTATAGTGTGAGAAGTCCAACAGGTGTGGACAGGACAGTGAAAATTCCTAAAACTTGCTTTTTCCAGAAATCTTCCCAAACCTGCTAATGTAAATACCTCTGAGCCTGTGTATACATGTTGCACTGTAAGAGAGTCTTGCACTTTACATCTACTGCAAAATATATTTCTCAAAAATAGAGCTTTATCTAAATCTGTGTTTTGGCTTTCTATCTTCTGGGATTTATTTATTTCTTCTCATTTCAGTCTCCAAATTAATGCAGTTATTTTTTTGGCTTTTCAAGATCCAAACTGAAACACAAATATACTTATAATATTAATTAAGATTTTTTTTTTATTTCCAGTTCCAGTTTAGAACAATTTATCATCTGATTACCTTCAGATTTGTGACCCACATCCCCCCGCTTCTTCCATCTGGAATTCTCTTGGATTCCTGTTATTTTCCTGTATTTTCAGCTCTCCTTTTTCCTCTCTTGTCTGTTTGCCTGAACCAACACACAGGCTGTGGCTTAGTGTATTAAGCAGGCTATTCCTTGTGGAAACAAGTAAGGGATGATTTTTAACTGTGTTTATGGAAAAAACTGCTCTGGGTTTTTCTTGAGCTGCTGGTCGTTGAAACCTCTACTTCAATTTGCTCAATTGCCTTGTGCATTCTCCAATAATCAGGAAAAGGAGCTAAGAGACAGGGAAGTGAGCAGACATTCCACTCACATAAAACTCATTTCCTCAGAAAACAAGGCTAAAAGGTGAGGCTTTTCTCACCAAAAAAACCCCCGAAACCCAAGCCCTAAAGGCCATACCTGCCAAAGCAAATGTTCACTGGTTTCACTACTGGATGCATTTGCTGATCGTGTGATATATTGGAGGGAATGTGCTGTTTACCAGCTTCAAATAACTAAGTGCAGTCTTCATATGGGTGAAGTTTTTTTTCCAGCTTCTGAATGCCCTTTCTATTTTATCCACAACCCTTCAAAAATGAAAGTCTGGAAATGTCTACTGTCAGCCTCCAGCATGGCATGGAAAGCTGCTCTGTGTACAGTAAGGCTCAGGTTCTTGTACTGTGCTATGAAAGTAGCACTCACTCCTGTTAAATAGTGTTGGAGATCTGAATTTACGTTCTCAGGTCTATTAATTTTTCTTCTAAATGGGTTCTTACACTACGATCAGCACAACCGTGTTCAGGTACTATCCAGTAATGCATTAAGCAGTAAGATTAATAGTCATGTGTCATTTACTCTCTCACCTATGCAGAGGGGGATGTGTGTACTTCGAAGTATATTATTTTTCAGAGAGCCCTGCTTTAGTCAATAATATGCATGCTTGGTGGGACTTCTAGTCTTCCAAAGCCTTGAAATGGAAATTCCCTATATTCTCCTTAAAGCCAGAAGACCAAAAATACCAAAAAGGCTTCCAGTCTCTAATGCCATTTTTTATTCAAACACAAACTACAAGGTAACTTTTGAAATACAGAACATTCAGCTCCACTGTGCGAGGCAGAATTTTAATAAAGAGGCTTGAAAACAAATCTGTTCTTGTGTCATGCTGATAACCTGGGAAATCGGATCCCACCCCTGACTGGGAGGTAGAGACCCCATCAAGCTCCTTATTGACAGGCTTGTGACAGGGAAGAAGCTACTCAAACTTTGGAGGTACCTCTGGGAACCAGTGCTCTCCAGCTTTTTTGCATGACTGCAGATGCTAGGGAAGAAGGAGTGGAGTATCACAGGGAGATATAAATAAAAAGGAAACCATAAAACTGAAAAGAGTTTAAAATATGCTGGAGCAGTGGGACAGGCAAGCACTTGGCAGGGGCCTGTGGACAGGAAAGCTAATGTCACTATGTGACTGCAATGGTGCCCAGGGGATAAGAAACGTATTCCTGTGATCAGCTTTCCAAATAATATTAAATTCCTTAATATATTTCCCCACAAGGGGTGGAACAGAAGTGCGGGAGCCACAGAGCTCTCCAAGGTGAGTCCAGGACTATTACACCCTTATACGACTAGCACATACGCTTCTGCTGGGACCAGCACCGCTGCATTTAGGAAAAGCAGGAAGAACAATGACGTGATTTAATGCAAACCTCAGGGTCCAACCGGCAGCTGAACATGGAATGCTTTATTTTTTTTTTAGCCTGAATTTTTTCAGGCATGACCGCTTGAAAGCAGGGGAGAGTGTCTTGTTCTTGCTGAGGATGTCTTCTGACAGGTCCCAGAGTTAACTCTTTCTTCCCATGACAAGGACCCCACCTGTGGGTCACAGCCAGCCCAGCACATTTGGCTTTGGGAGCTCATCTTGCCCAAAGGGCTCTCCAGCGTGTCTCCTAGTCCTTCCTCTCTGATAATAGCGTACTGAAGGCTTGGGGCAATTCAGAAGCGCCTGTATCAAAATACTCACACTACTGAGGTCGAGGGTCTCTGCCACAGCCCTCGTGGACCAAGATTCCTCAGGTGCCCAAGCTGATCACCTCTCCATGCGTGTAACCTGGTCTTTCCAAAACAATCTTTTCCCCTCAGTCCTGTGGTTCTGGACCTTGTTTTTGCCCAGCTCAGCAGTGCTCAGCTTTCTCCCTGCTGTGCCCTGGGAGGCTGGGGCAGGGAGGTTGTTCGTCTGCTCTGGTGGGAGGGTGCCACATAAATCAGACTAAACTGGCCAGTCCCAGACAGATGGCAAGGGGTGTTTCTGACACAAGGGACAGCAAAGAAAACACAGCCATGCTGCTTTTACGGTAAGTTCGATTTTATGCCCTAGGGAATCAGGACTGGCTGCCTCGGTCCCACAGTACTGCCTTTGCCTCTCGTTGACACTTTCAGTCAGAAAATCTGGGAAGAATAATAGGTAGCCAATACCAAACAGTGACAATTCTTCCCACAAATCCTCTCAGATACAAGTGAATACAGACACTATGCTGAAGCAAGCTCACTCCCTGAGAGCCCATGTAAAGCAGTTCCAAACTCCCTGGGATCATAAGGAGAGAAAACATAAAAATTATTACAAATGGGGTAAAACTAAAGGATCTTTCAAAATTCACATGAAAGCCAAGATCTCTGGGCAGGATTTAATCAAGTCTTGGTTTTGCAAAATCAAATATATTGAGAAGAAACTCCAGATCGGCCACCTTCCTGGACCGCTTCTTCCGTCACACGAGGGGTCTGTTAGACAATGAGGAGTCCAGAAGATTTATAGCAATTTTATTTCCTAGTTCTTAACTTAATGTGCTCAGAAAGTCAGGAGGAAAGTTGCGCCGTGGAAGCTACTGAAGCATTTCATCTTACAAGTACCAGCATTGTTTCCCAGGATGACCTCCACTTCACTTTGTCACACTGGGTTAGAATAATTTCATTTTTATCTCTGGGAGTTTGGTTTAGTTCATCTGTGCATCTAAGGCCTGGTAGCAATTTTTTTTCCCTCTTTTTTTCCCCAGGATACATGATGAAATCATACAAAATCAGTATATCAAAAAGATGATGATACATAAAACAGCAGCCCATTCCACAAACAATAAAAATAGGTAAAATTCAATATACAGCACTTCCAAGTAATTTCAGCAGTAATTCCAAATTTATTGTCTTGTTTATTTATTCAATTGATGTCAATAAACATCAACATTCTCTTTTGCTGACGAATCCATCTCTCAAGCAATGTTATGTGTCTCTTCTCTGGAGAGGTGCAGGGTCTCCAGAGGCCTGGTGGCATTGTACCGAATTCAGTACTTAGCAGTGCAGGAGCTGCCACACATTCATCTCCCCACCAGATCGAGACATGTGCTAGATCTGGATCAATATGCAAGGTGCAGCACAGCACAATGTCAAGATTCACCACACCGACTCTCTGACAGATGGGCCGGGGCCTGCGCTAAAGCATTTGGTAGGATTCAGTCCAGATACCTGCAGTCATAAAATAGACTATTCAGCCCCTTTCCTTCAAACGGGAAGAGACTGCAGGGAAGGGTTGTTTTGGAAGGTGAGTTGCTTTCTTGTGAATGGTAGGCTTGGCTGTTGTATTGCAAAGGATGGACATTGTCATGGCTGTTGGGATGCTGAGATGTTTGTATGAACATCACCGTGGTAGGCAGGTCTCTAAGCTTCTCCAGGGTCTCCCAAGCATTGTTAGGAGTTGCAGCAGACTTCAATGAGCTGGCTAAGGACCAGACACTGAGGGGCAGTGGACAGCGTTAAGGCTTACAGTGAGACATGAGCAGGTCCAGTCTCATCCAGTGAAGACGCAATCTGAACATATTCCTTTGATGGACACTACCCAATATTCCCTGGGGCACATCCCAACATGAGTCCCTCTGAAAAGGTTTGCACCAAGACTTGATGTAGGGAATGCTGGAAAAAGCTCAGCAGAATCTGGAGGTTTCACTGGCAGTGACTGGTCCTCAAGTAAGTGTAATATTTCCCCGTCCCTTGGCTTCTTGGAAGGGTCCACGGTAATCCAAGGGGCCAGGATGTCTTGCTGCAAGTCCTCACTTAACTTAGTGTAGGTCCTTAATTTAGCTCATTCACAGCAGAGCTTAAAAAAAATGGAATACCTAGGGTTTTTTTGAGAGAGAAATCCAAAAAGATAAATGTAGTGCATTACAAAGAAGGCTAGGGTAAAAGGCAGCAGGACTGCTCTTGCATTCTCTGTAAATACCCAGGCTGGTAGGACAAATGCAATAAACTGCCTATTTCTCTCCCACAGTACTAAGCCTTCAGACAGTAATTGTGGGTACCCCAGAGCCTACACGCACCGCAGTTACAGCCCAGAAACACTTAAATTTGCATCCTCTTAGATAAAAACATGGCAAGTCAGCAGCTGATTCAGCTATAAAGTCTTTCCCAATAAGTTATGAAAAGAGGACGGGGGACCTGCATTTTTCTCATTCCTACCCTTTCCATTTTTTTTTTCTTTTAATAAAACCATGTTTATGATGGTGGATAAAACATTTCTGTCATCCTTACTAAAAGCCTTTACTACCAATCAAAAATGAGTGGTGAATGGATAAGCTGTATATCAAAGCACAGCTTGGAAACTGGGCATTTTAGCAAAGTAGCATTTATGAGAGCTGCTGATGATAGGAGATTACGTTTTATATCAGAACATATTTAAATTTAGGTGGAATTAACCCTACATCTTCACTTTAAAATCTTCCAAAGGCATCAAGGCTATTTGAGAGGTATCTGAGCAAAGAAAATTGCCATTAGTGGAAGGGAGGTGATAGAAAAAAAATAACTGAAAGGGGCAAATTTTAACCAAATCTTTCCTATGGAAACAAGGTACAGGAATTTTGACTGGATTAGAATTAGGAACTGAATTTTTTCCTGTTATTTTTTGGTCTCATGAAGATGAAATGACAGTATTTCAGGAATCGCACAAGATGCTTCTTGCTGTAATGAAAACACGTCATTTATTTAAGTATTTCTGTATATGCCATGAGAATATCTTTCTGCATCTTGAGGTTTGGACACAGCTATGAGCTGAAAACAGTTGGTGTGAAACAGTTGGTTACACTCTACCCTGCAAAGAGTTATACAAGCTCTAACGGGAAGGGAACGGATGGGGGTTTTTTAATCACAAGGCTGCAAAATATTCCTGCAAAGGCAGACGAAGTCTGAATGCACTGGCTCAGACACTCAGAAACAACTGGATAATTTATGCACCTTACAGTCAAGACAGGAGAAAAAGCTAAGGGCTGGGTCTGAAATTCACAACCAACACTTCGCAAAACATCCATTTCATAGCGGATTAATTCTTCAACCCTTGCTCCATCCGAGTCTTGTGTACTTACATTAACTCGCTCCAATAAATCAATGCGCTCCCTGTCACCCCTCACACCACTGTGCTGTAGGGTCAGTTTTGCACCTGGAAGTCTTCAGGGACACATCCAGAAGAGGGGTCCCTCTCGTTCTGGGGTGTCAGAGCCGGTCTGCAAGTCAACTGCAAAGGACACTGGGTCTGAAATCATTTGTGGCTCATTGATTTTCCTGATCACTCACAAATCATCTCTCCTTCCTTTGGGTCAATAATTCTTTTAAGCCCTGATTGCTGTTTAGGGAGCACTCGGAGGCAAAGTTCATTTCCCATCACCAGCCCTGGCATTTTATGAAAATTTCTGCTTTCACTGGAAAAGTGCAGAGATCTGGGCGAGACCCTGGCAGGCTGTGTTCAGCTCACAGGAACCAGAAGATTAACCTCATCCCCCTTTAATGACTCTGGGATTGTGTGTCTGATAATTAAACCCCGTGCTTGCTTCTGCCTCTGCAGACGTATCGCTGCCATTGGCACTGGCGTGCAAGCAGCAGCTTCTCTGTGCATCCCTTTGACGTGTTTTAGCTGCAGCAGGAAAGCCGCTGTGTGAGTCAGAGGGGCCATCTCCACCCTCTTTCATTACACCACAGCTCTTATCAATAATTCATTCCCCTACTCCCGTCCAAGGCACAGGCGAGTCTATTTGTAACTCAATAGTGCCCCAGTCAATAAGCACCTGTGGTTATGTATTATTCTCCTTGCAAGGATGTACAAGCCTGTAACTACAGAAGTGAAACCTCGGAAGGAGACAAAACACCGACTCAGCTGAAAAATCGCCTCCTCTCAAAGCAGCAGGATGCACCGCGTGTGCCACAAGTGGGTGCAGGTGAGAACTTCGTCTGCTGCTCTGACTTTGGACCGCCCAGCCAGAAAGGTGCATCCTTGAGTGAAGGGACAGAAAGGACCATCCTCTCCGAGCACTTGTGTATCACAGCCCTTCACTTTCAGTAAAACCCAAAGGCTTTTAGTAGGCTAAATATTTTGCTCCTCAGATACTACTCTGTGTATCATCAGTGAAGAGCAGGGGGGTGCAAATCCTCAGTGCTACCACTGCACCATCGGGAGATGATTAGATGCAGAGAAAGTGAAGCCCACTGTCAGGCAAATTCTAGTGACACTGATTTCAGCTTCTCATATAAATAAGGGTTGAAAGATCAAGCACCTGCTGAAGTTTAAGTTTTGCATCTTGAACACGAGCAATTTAAATAATGCCAAGAAGAGAGTAGAGAGGTAGATGAAGATAATTAAGTGCTACTGTTGTGATCCATTTAACATGCAGAGAATAAGAAACCAGAGTTATTTTTTAATAAAAATAGAACTCCTTCTGGATTTGATCTTGCTGCCTTCAAAACCTTAAGACAAATACTGTTGGCACTAAATTAAGCTACAAAGTCTTTCATTAAGCACCACCCATGGGAATGTACAGACATTCTTGGAGAGCTGAAGGAAGAAGCCTTGCTCTACGAATGCAATAGAAACAGTAATGAAAATATGGAGAAATATACCCAAGCTATATAATCCATAAAACAACAAAGACACTCTCAGCGGGTCCGAAAAGCAATCACAGACAAAGCATCACAAAACAAACTCGGTATTACAACGTTATGATGTAAAGACAGTGATTGTCTTCGTTAAGTGAAATACATCTGCAGGTAAGGAAGGAACAAAACATTGTAAACAACAAGATCCACTGCAGCAGCAGCAGCAGATACAAAGATTTTTGAAAAAAAATGCAAGCCTAACTCAGCAGACTGTCTAGACCACTGCTTCAGCCATTAGAAAGCATTGCTGCCTGGGTTCAGTTAGGCACCACAGCTTTCAGGAAATTTCCCCAAATATCTGAAATATGCAAAAGGAAGTTACCAGCCACAAGACATCTGCAAAGTGTGTGGGGGGGAAATGTAGAGGTTAGAGAACGAGATTGTGTGCCTGGCCGTAAGTCAGTGATTCACACCTGCTCTCTGATGTGAGAATAATATCCATAGAAATGCCACGCAACTGGTGGCCACTTGCAGCACGGAACATCCACATCCATCCTACTTGATGCCTCATTAGGACACAACGCTGTGTCTCACGCTATCCAGATTTTCCTCGGGAAATTCTCAAGGCTAGGCAGAAAAGCAAGACAGTTGTTTTCATTCTTCCATCAGAGAAGAAGGAAAAAGTGAGATTCACTGCATGCATTTTTGAAAACAGACGGAGTGGCACTTTTGAAAAGTGCCCTGTTTAATGAATTCAACTGCACAGAAGAGGAATTTTACTGTTTCGTCAAAAAACTAGAATTGAGTGTCTTTTGGTTTCCCTGCTGGTAATGGGGCTTGCTCCATTATAGGACAGTTCCCAGATAATGGAATCTAGTTTTCCTGTTACAGATAACACTGAAACCTCTGATTTCCATGTGGCTCCAGGGGAAGGCACTGGTGTTGCTATCAGTATTAGACTCCGCAGCCATTATAAGCCCAGTGTAGTATTTCTGACAAAGCACATTATGAAGAAAGTAGATACAACCTAAACAGAACTGAGGCTGACAGAGCCATTTTCACTCCTTTTCTTGTAATGCTCCTTTCTAATTATAGTCCCTGCTGCGTATGTTTTTCTTCTTGATATTCAGAACTAGGAGGAGCTCCAGGAGAAGAACAGGGGTCTTTTCTTTTTACTATCTGGAATATTTTGTTTCTTAATACTAAAATCAGCCTCATAGTCTCTGTCCTATTCTGTAGCCAGGAGAGTTGGCATCTTAGGGGCTTTCAAAGCTTTGTCTTAGGCCATGTTTAACACTATGAAAACTGTAGGTTTCTCCTGCTCATGCCTTGAGATAGCATGACTAGACAGAGACCGTCCCAAAGGGTCTGGTGTCCCTGTTCTTTAAAGAAGGAAAGTTAATGAAACTTTTAATTTTAGCTATTTTTTGTTTGGTTGTGTTTTTTTTTTAATATAGTTATGGGCATGTTTTAAGCTATATTCAAGAGAGTTGCAGCACGCAAGGCCAAAGAGCTTATTACTTCACACTGAAAACAGGTAACTTGAGTGGACCAAGAAGCAAAGCTGGTCAACAGGCACTCCCAACCTAAGGAACTGGCCAGAAGAGTCTCAGCAGAGCCCAGGACTGGGACCAGTTGTGGCTGTGGATTAAAGTACTTTCCAATAATGCTCAACCCCTTCCCCCTCCTCTCCTACTCCCCTCCAAAAAGGCCACAAAAAGTAAGCAAAAGTGCTTGCAAATAGCACATTTCCATGTCAGCTGAACCCACATTCAGTGCTGAAGGCTAATGTTTCCTAAGGGCTCGTTATTTTACAATACATCATAAGCATTTGTATGTATTTGATCTCTTCCTCATTTAAAAGACTATCAGGAAGACTTAGCAGCAATTACAGTGGAGGCAGAAGTAGGAGGGCTGCTAATACTCAGATATTGTCTGAATAGTTTCAGCGTGCAGTAGGTTGTAATTTCTGGATGCAAATCTGTGGTGCGTGATCCCATTGCAGCATGGAAGGAACCATCGGAAAGCACAGCCACAGCCCAAAGTGTGCCAGTTCTGGGCCAAATTCAGCTCTTGGCACAGATAACACAGGACAGAGCTCTTTATACCAGACCCTCATGCACAGCAGTGGCCCTCACCATCAGTGCCTCCCTGCTCTGTCTGCCATTGCTACCCAGAGGGTGGAAAGCACAGCTGTCCAGAGACAGCCTTAACCTTTGCTTCATTTTAAAGACTCCCTGCAGGTGAAGACAACAGAGAGCAGTATGGAGAGCAGAGAGGAAGGCTGAGCAGGGGAAATGTTTCAGAGAAGGGCCTCAAATGTGGAAAGCCAAGGAAGTCAAGATTCTCAGGGGGAGTGGAAAGGGGTTATCAAGATTGTGGTCACTTTTGAGACCCAGCAACCTCACGGTACCATTGGTCTGGTGGCATAGGGCCGACATTGTATTTATGGCTCCTTATTGACAGCTCCTTTTGCAGCCTATCCACAGCCATCCCTGGATCCATGCTTTCTCTCATAGGTTCTTCAGAGCTGCTAATTTTAAGAAGCATCAATGAGTTCCCACGGAGGGTTCCTGAGTCTAATCGATTTGTGATGTAAATACAGCACTGGAAGAGGAGTCAGGAGTCTTTAGGTCATGGTGTGGAGGAAGGGCCAGAGATACAAATACATTGCAGACTCTCACTAGCTCCTGGGAATGGAGATTCATATTTTCAAGGTAGAAAGGGAACCTGTAGGTGGGAAAGAGTGATTTCTGGCAGTGCAACAAGGCATGTTAGACTGTCTCTCTGGGAAGGATATTTTCTTACAATAAAGGGTATGGGGCAACTCAGTCTAGAGGAACTGAAGGCCAAGCAGCATGGGGTGGGATAAGGGTGGATGTGACCCATGCAGCTCTGGAGATAAGAGACCTGTAGGTGGTCAAGGGGAGATTGACACTGGGGTCTGAGGAGGTCTGAGCTCTGACCAAAGCTTCTCTGCAGGCCTGCTGTCTAAGCTGAGCCTTGCATTTGCCTGCCTAGCACCAGAGCTACCATCTCCTAGAACAGAATCATAGAATCATTTAGGTTGGAAAAGACCTTTAAGATCATCTAGTCCAACCGTTAACCTAGCACTGCCAAGTCCACCACTAAACCGAGTCCCTAAGCACCACATCTACACATCTTTTAAACACCTCCAGGGATGGTGACTTCCCTGGGCAGCCTGTTCCAATGCTTGACAACCCTTGCAGTGAAGAAATTTTTTCCTAATACCCAATCTAAACCTTCCCTGGTGCAACTTGAGGCCGTTTCCTCTTGTCCTATTGCTTGTTCCTTGGGAGAAGAGACCGACCCCCACCTCTCTACAACCTCCTT
>JAVKLA010000088.1:903570-925783 GCA_034782735.1 Sagittarius serpentarius
TGAGGGTGCACTCGATCCCCTTGTCCAGATCATTGATAAAGATATTAAACAGAACTGGCCCCAAAACTGAGCCCTGCAGAACACCACTAGTGACCGGCCAGCAACTGGATTTAACTCTGTTCACCACAATCTCTGGGCTCGGCCATACAACCAGTTTTTTACCCAGCGAAGAGTACACCTGTCTAAGCATTGAGCTGGCAGCTTCCCTAGGAGTATGCTGTGGGAGACGGTGTTGAAGGCCTTACTAAAGTCTAGGTAGACAACAGCCACAGCCTTTCCCTCATCCACTAAGTGGGTCACCTTGTCACAGAAGGAGATCAGGTTAGTCAAGCAGGACCTGCCTTTCATAAACCCATGCTGACTGGGCGTGATCACCTGCTTGTCTTGTACGTGCCTTTTGATGGCACTCAAGATGATTTGCTCCATAACGTTCCCTGGCACCGAGGTCAGGCTGACAGGCCTGTAGTTCCCCAGATCCTCCTTCTTGTTCTTCTTGTAGATGGGCATCACATTTGCTAACCTTCAGTCAGCTGGGTCCTCCCCAGTTAGCCAGGACTGCTGATAAATAATTGAAAGTGGCTGGAACCTATCTAGCCCCACAGACTTGTGTGTGTGTAAGCAGTGTAGGAGGTCACTAACCATTTCCCCTTGGATTATGGGGCCTTCATTCTGCTCCCCATCCCTGTCTTCCTGCTCAGGGGGCTGGGTACCCAGAGGACAACTTGTCTTACTATTAAAGACTGAGGCAAAGGCGGCATTAGGTACCGCAGCCTTTTCCTCATCCTTTGTCACTATGTTCACCCCGCCACATCCAATAAAGGATGGAGAATCTCCTTAGCCTTCCTTTTCTTGCTAATGTATTCATAGAACCATTTTCTATTGTCTTTTTACAGCAGTAGCCGGATAAAGTTCTAGTTGCACTTTGGCCCTTCTTATTTTCTCCCTGCGTAACCTCACAACATCCTTGTAGCCCTCTTGAGTTGTCTGCCCCTTCTTCCAAAGGTCATAAAGTCTCTTTTTTTTCCTGAGTTGCATCCAAAGCTCTCTGTTCAGCCTGGGTGGTCTTCTTCCCCGCTGGCTCGTCTTTCAGCACAGGGGGATGTCCTGGTCCTATGACTTTAAGATTTCCTTCTTGACGAATGTCCAGCCTTCCTGGACCCCTCTGCCCTTCAGGACTGCCTCCCAAGGGGCTCTGTCAACCAGTCTCCTGAACAAGCCACAGTCTGCCCTCCAGAAGTCCAAAGTAGCAGTTCTGCTGACCCCCCTCCTTACTTCTCCAAGAATCAAAAACTCTTATCATTTCACGATTGTTGTGCCCAAGACGGCCTCCAACCATCACATCACCCACAAGTCCGTCTCTGTTCATGAACAACAGGTACAGCGGGGCTCCTTCCCTAGCTGACTCCCTCACCAGCTGCCTCAGGAAGTTCTTTTCCACACACTCCAGGAACGTACTAGACTGTTTCCTCTCTGCTGTATTGTATTTCCAGCAGATGTCTGGTAAGTTGAAGTCCCCCATGAAAACGAGGGCTAGCGACTGTGAGACTTCTCCCAACTGCTTACAGAACATTTCTTCTGCCTCTTCATCCTGGCTGGGTGGTCTATAACAGGCTCCCACCATGATATCTGCCTTTTTGGCCTTCCCCCTGATTCTTACCCATGAACATTCAACCCTATCATCACCATCATTAAGCTCTAGACAATCAAAACACTCCCTAACGTACAGGGCTACCCCACCACCTCTCCTTCCTTGCCTATCCCTTCTGAAGAGTTTATAGCCATCCACTGCAGCACTCCCGTTGTGCGAGTCATCCCACCATGTTTCCGTGATGGCAATTATGTCATAGTTTTCCCGCTGCACAATGGCTTCCAGCTCCTCCTGTTTTTTGCCCGTGCTGCGTGCATTGGTATAGATGCATTTCAGTTGGGCTATTGATCTCACCACCTTTTTGGAGGGAAAAGCCCTAATTCCTACCTGACCATTCTGAGGCACTTCTGTGGTTTCTAACACATCAATGACCCTTGCGTCTTTGCTCCCACGTGGCTCTCCATCCCCTGCCTCCACTGAGACTGCAGACCAAAGGACCTCGCTAGCACACTCTCCCTCAAACACGGGCGTGCCACCCCCAGGCTGACCTCTTGAGCTGTGACACAGAGCAAGTGCCTGTAAAAGAACCTGTCACTTGGGAATCGCTCTGTCCCACACTGGGGTCCTCCCAGCTGGACACCAGGCAGGGGAGGAGAGCAAGCTCCTACTTTTCATATGTGGGAGGAGACCTGGTGCAGACTGTTAGAGCAGCAAGGACTCCTAGGTGAGTCAACCCAAGGGATGGTCTAAGTGCTGGGACAAGAGAGCTGTTATCGACGAAACGGGACTGGCAAGAGCCTGAGAGCCACCTGGAGCCATTCAGATCAGACCCACTGTCTAGTTTCAGGTAGGCTTCCTGGGAGTATTTACTAAAAATTAACTGACTCTGCTGAGAACATTCTTGTTGATGCTTCCCTCCTACTGGTTCTGCTTCTAGAGAAGCTAGTTCTGTCCCCAGGGCTGCTGTGGCCCTCTGAACCCCCCCCGACACACACACCCAGCAGCACTCACAGCTCATCTGCATCGTGGTGCACACCACCAAGTAGAGGAAACCAAAAATTAGCAGCCTCAGTCTTCGTCTTCAGCATTCTGCATGATGCACAGGCTGCTCTGGATCCACCTGCCCTCACTTGCCTGATAAATACCAAAAACCATTTCATCCAAGAAATATGAAATGATAACTCTGTTTCCATTTTGCAGGGTTCAAAACAGACCTCATTTCTGTGCTCATCACATCTGCCACCTTATTTTTACATCAATCTTACCATGATTATTGCACAAAATTGTGAAAAAATCCTATTTTCTGCTTGAAAGTAAGATGTGTAGAGGCAAAAATTGTTGTTTTGTTACAAGACAGCAAGTTGGAATAAAAAAGGCTGATAAAATTCTAAAAATATACAATTTGGACAGTGTTTAAAATTCCCTCAAAAATATTTTTTCAGAAAATTATTTTTAACAGAAAGATTTTCTTTGCAACACTTCAGTAGCCTCTGCTAGCAAAGAAAGAAGAATTTGGGGTTTGGCCACTGCCTTTTTCTGCAGACTTCGACAGGATATTCCAACAAGACTTGAAGTCCAGCTGAGTTCCCTAGTTACTGACTCAATACAGGGAAGAAAAGGATGTGATACACCAGCTAAAAGAGCCAGAGCACAGCTTTTTGAGGCGCTGAAGAAGTCCATACTTAGAGGCTGACATTCTTACCAGGATCAAACAACTGATTTGGCATCAGCATACAGTGCTTGGTAAGGAGGGAATGCCTAATAATACTTCTCCAATAGAGAAGCACAGAGGGATGAACTTGGGATTTCTTGTTTGACCAGCAGCTGCTGCTGGCACCAGGCAAGCTGGCTTTGAAACTTGTTTGTTCATCCTCTGCTGAAAGCAGATGTCTCCGCAATTAACAGAGATTTAAACAATCAAAAGGAAAATGAGAATGGAGACAGGACATCCAATGCTGGTTCAGAGGGATGTGCAGAGTTGAGCTCTATGGATGGTCCTTTTCCCCTGCTGGATGAACAGGAAAGGAATGATTTTTCTGTGCTGGACTCCAAGGCTGGCTGCCTTGATCAGCTCCCTCCTCCTCTGGCAGGCAGCAGCAGCACTTCTGTGCGTGCTTCTCTCTTTTCATGGTGCTTTGTAGGTCTTTTTCCCCAACTCCACAGAAGCAGGTTGGTAATCTTATGAAAAAATGCAGCAAGACTTCTGCCTCTATTGCTGTAGCAGGACACCTTGCTGAATAGCCTGCTGTTTGCTTTTCATGAAATCACAGAATGCTTCGTGTCGGAAGGGACCTCTGGAGGTTGCCTGGTCCGACCCTCCACTCAGGGCAGGGTCATCTTCAAATTTACATTAGGTTGTTCATGGTCTTGCCCAGTCAGTGTTGTACTGTCTCCAAGGATGGAAGTTTCCACAGCTCCTCTGGGCCCCTGCTCCACTGTTTAACCACCTCCATCCTCCATTTCTCTTCATTTTTTTATTAGATGTAGGGTCTCTCATTGCACAGCCATTTCAGCAACTCTTGGGAGAAGACGGCAGATTTAAGAGGGACTAGCCATAACGTTCCTCTATTTACCAACATCCCTACAGGTCAGCAGTGTGCTTAATCCAATCTATGTATCAGCTGCAGGAAGGCACATTGTTATTGTAATGTCCACCTGCCCAGGCCTGAGCAATCCAGAGTGCTATAACCCTTTATCTTGCTGAACCACATGCTTCAGGAGAGTTCTCTTCATCCAAAATGAATCACAGCTTCCATTCTGGGCCTTCTTGAGAGCATGTGTTATGTCCGCAAGACAAGTATTTGCTGGGGTTCAGAGCAGATACTCTAACACAAGCTCTTGGAGCTCAGAGAATTGTAAAAAACCCGTTTCCATCACTTGGGAAGTTCTGTTGCTACCAAACACTGCTAGGCAGTCTTCTGGGTTGCAGAGGCTTCTGAGGTTATAGAAACGTCATCATATATCTGCTTCCTTAGGCATCTACAGCCCTTTGAAATTCTTCAACAGATGGAGGATGAAGCCCTGAATCAGTTGGCCCTGAGACAGCTAATTTCACAAGGTTCATGTGGAAATTTGCAAGTTTTGTTATTTGTAATAAAAAGCCCTGGGATATTTGAGCTCTCGGTCAACCCCTCCCTTGACTTTTTCTGAGAAAACTGCCAGAAAAAGACCTAATGATATTATTTCATGCATCATTCTGATGCATGTTCAGTGTTGAACATAATGGCTAGAAGTCCCCTTGCTCAAGGGCAAATTTATTTCCTGGCTAACATCTGGCTACAGACTAATCTTTCCTGCAATTTGCCAGTTGCTGGCATGAGTGAAAAAGAGAATTATCGAGCTCTTTACCTGCTTATATCCAATTAGGCAAAGAAAAGTTGCTGAAGGTAAAAGTGATGCACTAATGAAAGATGCAAATGCCTTCCTCTCTGCCAGCTCCTTCTTGCCAGAGTTTAGTGCACATGATGGCACTCAGATGAGCGGTAGATAACCACTAAGATGACCCAAGATCACCCACTCCAGAACCTTATTTTCCTAAGCAAACAAAGAAAAAGTACAATAAGCAGAACAAGTAGGGATCTTAGTCATCCGTCATACCCTTCCTGCTTGTGGCAATCAGCATCTGGGGATTTTCTGAACCAGAAGCTGCATTAGACACCAAAGCCTCCTCCTACAAGAAAATAGGAGACATAAAGTGGTTCTATGGATCTACTGAAAAGAAAGAAACCTCTTGCCTTCACATTATGCACAACACAAAGACAAGATCATGGGAGAAGTGCGTATTGACCCATATAACTGAGCAGAGGTGAAACCAGTATGGCAACCCAAGAAAGTGTGTTGTCTCTGTAAGACTGCATTATGATCTTGCAGAGCATAAAACTGATTTACTTCCCAAAGAGAAACAGACAGGAGCATCTCTGCCACCCACAGTCAGGCAGAGCCATTTCCACCTGCTCCACTCTGGCCCACTCAGACCCACGGACCGTTATCCCTGCCCACTCATGGACACGCAGGTCCTGAGTAACTGGGCATGGCCATGGAGCACCCTGAAAGATGAGGAGCAAGTCCTCAGACTTGGAAATCCTGCATGCATTACTTTTATGCCCCTTTTCAGTGTCCAGCTGTCCACAGGTTCATCAACAATTTTTACTGTGAAGGAAAGACCCTAGGAAAGAAAGAGGCTGAGGCTCAAGGAGCAAACACAGCTGGTGCTCAGTAATGCAGGTAGATTGCTACAGTGTGCATGTTTTATAACTTCCTTCTGAGCCTTGCTCCCCATAATCAGATTATGAAACCTTAGAATCAAGTTAATGCAAACAAACAGATCATGCGGAGAGCAATAAAAATAAAATATCATAATAAAAAACCTAAATAGAGAACATATTCGGTAAACAGAATGCTGTAAACAAACTAATGTGTCTCTCTGCGACAATATTCGGCGAGATATGGAAGAGCCCCAAGAGATGGCATGAAAACACAGCTGTTCTCTCATTGCGTTAGGTGAAGAGCAAGAGGAGGGCCGCAACCGCAGCACAGCTCCTATGGCTCCAGGGTCATGGCAGGGCCAGCTCTGCCCCGATGGTGGAGCAGGACGGCGGTTCCTCCTGCTGCCTGTCCTACAGGTGAGGCACTGACTCCCCTTCCAGGTGAGACCTATGGCAAAACGATCAGCTGAACAAAAAGGAGGCCATCGGCCTCCCTGCTGGCCGTGGCTCCTCTGCAGACAGAGCGTGGTGCGTGCTCAGCAGGAACAGGAGAGAAACCGCCGTTGCATCTCTTACAGCGTTTCTGAAGTTTCTCTTCTCCGTGAGCCACGTGGATGAGCCGCACTGCTCAGTTAGGTACCAAGCTTTGTCTCTGCAGCTCTGGGGACAGCACTGAGTCATCACCCTGGGCTGGGACGTGATCAGAGCTAGGCAGGTAAAGCATGAATCGCAGCATCTTATGGAAAAAATTGTGGGGTTTAAAATTAATAACCGCAGAATCTTCTTTACTGTCATCACTGCCTGCATAACGGCCTGCCAAAGAGTAGTATCTCTTCCCACCAGTCATGCTCCAGCCCCTAGAGGTTGCCTCTCTTCTTTTGTTCTCATTTTAAGGAGATCCCATGCCAACAAAAAGCTCAGACAAGGCATGGCGTTCTGATAAACAGCAGCTGGAGAAAGGCCTGAGGCCACAGACTGTTTGGGGCAATACATTCACCTGCAAATCTACTGATTTGCAAAGATCCACAAAGATTCCAGGCAGTTTCCTATTTCACTGATCATTACCTTACACTCTGGCTCTCCCAAGTCCTGGTCTTTTTTGTCTCCTTCTCCAGTAAAAATGCTATCTCTACTAGTGGTGAGTAGCAACCTTACCATTATTTTAGAAACAAAGGCCTTCTCCCTGAAGATTGTTGCTTGGTCTGGGTCTCCTGGATGCTCTTCTGCTCCTGAAAGGGGACCTCTGTCTCGGGGTGTCTGGGAGCACATCTTGTGCTTCCAGACAAGTGCTGTGCCTAGATTGTCCCCATTTGAATCAACAGAGATCAGACCAACTGGGGACTCATCCAGGTTTAATGCTTCCCAACATACTATTTACTCAATGAATTTGCCCCTCTAAATCTTCTCCAGTCATCCCTCTAAGAGTACCACGAGTTTTACAAATGTGTTCATGATTCAGAATTGTTTGACAATTCTGTTTTGTTTCTCAGCATTCAGCCTTAAGGATGCATGCTAATTTTCCAGCCTGAGTATTAGTCTAATCATTCCCTGAAAGTTCCTTTGTTGTCTGTGTTACAAAATGCTGCCACTTTTCACCCTATTTCTGTTGGTAGGGCAGCCCTCCAAGTCTCTACAGCTGTGTCATCTCCAGATCTCCATCCAGCCCTGACTGCTGTGAAGAATTCATGGTTGCAAATGTGATATAAATTTTTGTGTTGGGAGGTCATCAAGCTGGGAATTAAACCATGGGACGTGCTTTGCACACACAACTTTACTGTTTGCTAGAGAGTCCAGCCACCGCAGTCACTCCTGGGTCAGTCTCCTGCCACTAGTGAAGCACATGCAGTCCGTGTTGCCCTAACACACTCACTGACGGCTGACAGTTTTCACTTTCCATGAAGCACCAATCTAGGGAAAACCAAGCACAAAGGGAGCAGAAGAGGCCCCTCAGCCATCCTTCTGCCCCAAGGCTCGGTGAGCTCTGCTTAAGTGATTTCTGACTGGTAGTTGTCCAAGCTGTACCTTAAAAACATCAATGGCAGAAATATCATCTCCCCAGTCAAGTTATTAAAGTCTTGTTAGGATATGGAAAGTTTTTTCTAACAATAAAGTTGTTCCTTCCTTCACAGATATATGAATTACAGTTCTTTTCCTAGCATTACTGTATTTGAAGACCACCATAGAGTCCAGCCTCAAGCTTCTTTTTCGGACTAGATGGCCCAATCTCTTCAGTCTTCCCTTGCAGGTTGTGTTCCTTAGACCTTTGATCATTCTCAATGGTTTCCTTTGGATTTGCTCTGGCTGATTCATGTCCCCGCAATACGATGCTGAGTGCCTAGAGTAACAATGGGACCTGATTTAAAACTCACTGGAATCAGTACGTCTTTCTGGTGATATTGAATCATGTGTTGTTTGCAGATTTGTATGAATTTCTAAGTATTTTCTTTAAAAAAAATGTTCTCCTGTACAAATCTGTGTTTTTGGTGCGGAACAAGGGATTTCTGTGATCACTGGTCTCCTACATCCCCATGCAGGGGATCTTCTGTCGATAAGAGCATGAAATGCTCCTGAACATCCTGGGAAGGCCTGTTCTGCACAGGGACAAAGTAGAGCAAACTTTGTAAAGTATATAAACAGCATTTCCCTAAAAGGAGGTGAGGTGGAGGCAGGCAACTAGAAACTTCAATCACCCTGACTGCAAGAAGGATGGAAGAGGCTAGACCTGGAAGATGGTACTGGCTTGCTGTCATGCCGGGGAGCCTCCCGCATTGCTCACTGCTCATAACCAGTTAAGCCTTGACATCTAGGGCAGAGGAAACCATCCGCTTCCACAGCTTTTGACTGGCACTTTCAAAGACAGTATTTTTACAGATGAGCCTTTACCAAACCTGTGATTGTGTGCCAGTTCATTTAGAGACTCTCTACAAGCTGAGTTTCTGCACTAAAAATGTTCACTTTCCCTAGCCTGCTATTACTGTTCATGCTCTTAAACTTGTCTTGAACAGCAGTTTACCACCTCTCAGAAGGGCTTTGCGTGCCTTAGCAGTCAGTGCAAATGCAATTTGCACGTGAGCTGGGTTCTAGGTTGGCATAACCTGGTGCCTACCTGAAGGATGCCAGGGAAGTTTGTATTCCTGTGCCTGATGCATTGCGGGTCCGTGGATCCATCTGAGGGCTCTCTGCATTGCAGTTTCTGCTCCTGTTACACTAAGAAAACTTATGAAAGTTCTAGCTGAAAGCTTCATTTTGGAGTCAACCGATTATCTGTAAATTCTAGCATGATCAGGAAAAAGGGAGCAGGTAAACCAGTGCTCCTGATAGCAGCTGGTCTTGGGTGCAGTAAGAAGCAAGTCTACGTACAAACAGTGCGAAGGCTGGAGGGAAGATGCTCAGCACCTAGGGCTGTGCTGCTCCCACTGTGCTGAGCTGACCCTCAGTGCCTAACTGCACTTTCCAAAAAAATACTGCAAAGAGTGTGTGTTCATGTGTCAGAGCTTTTTCTGAGGAGCCCTCAAACGTGGGTCAGGTTGACGATGTGGGCTCAGCTCCCTGAAGATCTTTGGGGTCACGCACAAGGCACTGGCAGGAGACTCAGCCCTGTCCTGAACTTTGAATTGAGATTCCAGCTACACAGCAAGGGCTTGGAGCTTTGTGGAAAATGCAATCTAAAGACAGCTTGGATTGTGCACGGCAAGACCCTCCCATACATGCAGGACATCCCTGTTTTCTGGAAGGACTGGGGAGCCCCAGGAACAAGTTGTGCGCTAAAGATCATTTCTAATTTAATTATTCAGAGCTTAAGCATGTAAAACATATGTCCCACAGGCCAATAAAGATGCAAAAAAGAGGCTGGTAGAAACGTTTTCCTGGAGCTTTGTTACTGGAGTGCTCCACTCAGCTGTCCTCGCAGCACTCGCCGCCAGTCAAGGACTGCACGCACCTGGAAGAAATCAATGGAAAACCCGAGTGAGCGCTGCTCAGAGCAGACCCACGAGTGCCAAGTGGATGGGTGAAGGGAGCCCTTCCCTCCAGGTGTCTATTTGCTGTCAGGGAGGAGGAACCACGGCGGGAGTGGAGGCAGCGCGGACCGGCAGGATGATGGGCGGTGGGGAACGAGGGCGGCTTTGCTGGAGGAGGGCGGCAGGGCTGCGGTGCCAGGTTTTGCTGTGGCTGGGTGCTTGTCATGAAGAGGAGCCAGAAAAACAGGAAATCAAGGGGTTTTTAGGAAAAACGTGCTGGGATTTCTTTTTAAAAATGAGAAGGTTATGCCACTTCTGTGATTTTTTTTTAAGGGAAACCTGAAGACTAGGACTAAAAGGAAATTCTATTTGATTTCATGTTGGCCTTTGGTCACCTCCAGAAACCAAGAACCTGGAAACTGGGAGTTATCCTTTGGAAAACAGAAAAAGAGATAAAATACTCCTTTTCTTGTGTGTGTTCTCCATTTAGAAATTACAGAAAAAGTGAGGAGAGGTGAGAACAGAACATAACAGATGGATGAACTGTCTCATAATTGGTTTTGAACTAGGAAAAGTTTTGAACTGGAAAAGGTGGTACTACATCAAAGCATAAAAAAATATATTTTTTGAAATATGAAAAGGATTTTTCACTCCCACTTACAATAATACCATCAAAATAAGTAAAAATACTAAGTAATTACTAATAAGTAATATTAGTAATAAACATATTAGTAATTACTAATAAGTAATAATACTATCAAAACAAGAAACTTTTCATACAGAGTGAGAAGGATGCAGGTTTAGGTTTTTTTAATTATTTATCAGGAAACCCTATTGGTTTAAAAAAAAAATGTTTTTCCTGGAAATTTTTCATGCTGGAGAGGAATCAGATTTTGAACGCTTTCTCCCAGTTCTTCTCTAAGAAGGCTCATAACTGGGAAGGAGGAAGAGGAACACTGGTTTTACATCAGCTGCCAGCTGTGTTCCCCACATGTGCAGAGGCAAAGAGACTGCACCTGCAGCAAGGGACTGTGTTTCAGAGTGAAGCAACAGAACTTGTGGTGGAGGACAAAGTGTCTGACCCCTTCACCCTCTCTTAGCATCTGCCTATCAGGGTCCCTTTGCGGTCAACGGAGACTCATCAGCGAACACTAGGCAGCTTGAACTGCTCCCTGGAGGTGCCTGTCTCTTTGCTTTGATTGCACAAGAGGCTGACGGTGACTAGCTCAGACATGGGTGTCCAGCCATGAGAGCTGCTGAGCTGGAGGAGATTGCTTTTACCATATGTACCTTTGGGTAGATCTCAAACCTCTTCCAGTTGGCTGTGGATGTTCTGCTTAAAACATCCCATCTTCTCCCGTCTTCTTGGGCAGTTCAGGAAAAAAGGAGCAAATGATGCTCATGGATGCTTCCCAGCCATGGGCTGTGAGAAGGGACCGTCACGGGCACTGCTGCCTCTCCAGAGACTGGCAGGGTAGGGATTATTAGGGTAGGGATGATTAGACTACCCTACCCTATCACAGGCAAATTTTCATTAGCCATATTACTAAATATGATCTGGCATTGCTGTAATTCTTTCCAGTGATGATAAATAAGAAAGAGGCACATAGAATGATGACAGATTTATTCAAAGGGAAGCATTTCAACAACTACATTGTTGCTGCAGTAGTATCAACAAGTATGTAATTTTTTTTTCCTAAATACATGGATTTTTTCCTAATAAGACCAAATTCTGTCTACTCTACTCAGAGAGAAATGTAAAAGTGACTATAGAGAAAGGAAGCCTCTGAAATATCAATTTGTAGAGTGGGTTTGTATGGTATTCTAAAGCTTTTAGTATTTCTAAAGGAAGATCAAATTTCCGTTCAAGCAGTTTTTCCAACAATGAAAATAATTTGCTACAAAAATCAAGCCCTTCTGAACTTTCTCTCAGCTCTGGAGTTCTGTGATGACATGACTCAATGCTATTTTCAATTATCTCCCTTTGACAATGAAGCACAGCATTGTCCTTTACAGCAAGGTTTTGACAAGAGCCTTCACGCTTTCATGCTGCAGTTGCAATTCAGATGTTTTCTTTGCTCCTAATTTTTTAATAGACTTTTCCACTGAGCCCATCTCAAAATGAAACGAATCTAATTTAGATTCAAACAAATCAAAATGAGGCTTTAAAGTCTTCTTTTCTGAAGAAATACAGCATCAAGAGAAATCTTTGAACACAAAGGAATCCCCAGGGAAGAAGATAATTTTGGCAACAGATTGTGCCATGTTCAGAGGACAAGACCTTGGGGATGTGACAATCCACTGCTTCGGTCTCCACTGATAGACATTGTGGAAATATCTGAAGCAAATGCTACTACTCTGATCTAGGAATTACCAACTTTTTTACCTCTGAATGAAGTAGACCAGGAGTTTCTGTCTCTGGTTCCCAGTTCCAGCTGAGTGAGCCATATGCTGAGTCTTCAGCTAACCTGGAGAGAGGTAATTCTGGGGAGAAATTCAAAACAGCTCTGGTTTACATTGCACTGTTGTTACTGCAGTCTGCAAATACTTGAAAAGCATTTACAAGGATGATGCAGCAGACCTATACCCAGTAGTGGCAGACAGTAAAAAAAAAGAGGGGCAACAGCCAGACTGGGAGCTTCAGTTTGGATGTTAGGAGAACCTTCTTTACCAGGAGGCTGGTGCAGCACTGGGAGAGTGCTCCGGTGGGTAGGAGCATCTCAGGTCTCAAAGGCTGACCTGCTGTTTGGAAATAGTCCCGTTTAGAGTGAGAGGCTGGAATGGAGACCACCCCCCAATGGTCCTTTCCAAACAACTTTTCTGTGCTTCTACATCTGACAAATAGTTGACAGATGCAGTCTGAAAGAGCTCAGCATGAAATAAGGGAGAAAGCGTTATGTCTGGGCGTTACCAAGAAAGCTACATGAAGACATGTGGGCCCTAACTGCTGCAGAAACACCAGAAGGCCAGTTGTCGTGGTTTAACCCCAGCCAGCAACTCAGCCCCACGCAGCCACTCACTCACTTCCCCCCCACCCAGTGGGATGGGGGAGAGAACTGGAAAAAGGTAAAACTCGTGGGCTGAGATAAGAACGGTTGAATGGAACAGAAAGGAAGAAACCAACAGTGACACTAATAACAACAACAAAGTGACAATAATACTAAAAGGATTGGAATACACAAAACAAGTGAGGCACAATGCAATTGCTCACCACTCGCTGACCGACGACCAGTTAGTTCCCAGGCAACACTCCTCCCCCGGCCATCTCCCCCAGTTTATATACTGGGCTTGACGTCCCATGGTATGTAATCCCCCTTTGGCCAGTTTGGGCCAGCTGTCCCGGCTGTCTCCCCTCCCACCTTCCCTGTGCCCCTCCAGCCTTCTGGCTGGCTGGGCAGGAGAAGCTGAAAAGCCCTTGACTGAGTCTAAACACGACTGAGCGACAACTGAAAACATCCGGGTGTTACCAACATTCGTCTCATACTAAACCCAAAACACAGCGGTGTACCAGCTGCTACAAAGACAATTAACTCTATCCCAGCCAAAACCAGGACACCAGTCCAAGTGGAGGTTCGGCTCTCAGATGGTTAGAGAAAGGCCGTTGCTAAAGATACACACCAGTGCAAATCAGGGAGCAGCAATGTTTTCCAGGAAAATAGCATTCTGTAATTCAGGCGTTGGGCAGCAAATATAGGTGCAGGATGCAACCTGCTATGACGCTGTGTAAGTAAATGCCTTGTACATCCCCAGCCATAAATAACCCACGTTTGGGTTGTGAATGTGATGTCAAAAGCTTCCTGGCACTGAGAAGTGGAGCAGCTTGCTCAGGAGAATCCCAGAGGGTTGTGGAGGTGATGGGGGACACGAGCAGGTCTGCTGTTCAGCCTGACGCCTCTGATGGACATGAAACCCCCCCGCAACGGCAGATCCCAAACACGGACCCCTAATTAGGAGCTATTTTTTGTCTCTTTTTCCTTTACTGGGGTAACTTCCTGATACTAAGTAATTATCTCTGGGTGACAGAGGGGGGCTGGTGTGGAAGACTGCAGACCTCCACAGCTATTTCTCCATTGCTTTTTCTGCTGAGCACACATGAAAGGCTTGCTTGGCCACCCAGACCGTGCCATGGTCCTCACCTGCTCTTTCCTAGGGCATGTGCTGATCACAACACGTCATCTAACTGGGAACTGCTATCAGAAATGGCTTCCAGCTGCTCCACACTTCACACATGATGCTGATGGTGTCTTACTGTGTCATGCGTGGTGATGGTGACGCACCCAGTAGACGGCAACCGCGGCCCGTACACCTGGCAATGCCAGCACTTTGCAGCATGTTTCTTTGAAGGGCTGAGACAAGTGCTGTCGTGGGCAGGAGACAAGGAGTTTCTGAGCGCTCCTGAGGCACTTCGCAGTAAAAAAAAAACAGTGCTTTGTTATGAAATGTGAAACCCCGTAGGACCTGGGATTTTTCACCAGAAATGTTAGCTGGCCCAACAGGCCTCCTCAGCGGTCTCGTGCCTGTGCTCTGTGCACACGCATCTCGCCTGAGCTCTTGTTCCTCTCCTCACTCACTTCCAGCTTTAGGGTCTCCCTGTCTGTGAGCATTTCTATTGCCCTCATGCTTCATAATTGTCACCTTAAGATAGGGATGGATGGCAGACAGAGTATTGCATCACTGTACTCTGAGAGCTGACACCATTTGGTGCCTGCCAGCTCGGGAGAACTTCTTCATCACTGTAGAAGCAAAGCTGAAATCCTCTGCTAAAGGGCGGGTACCAATGCCTTACACAAGGGAATCATCTCCATTATACTTTTCAGGAAAAATGGCTTCAAACTGCTTGCTTCCTTGCTTTTTTATTCTCCTAAGAAGCTTTGTTCTGCAAGGAACCTTAAAATGATCAGCTACTGCCAAAGTCTTCAGCAGAAAAATGTGACTTCTATAATAAAAAACCAGCAATTATGGAAATGGACTGTTTTTAGTGACAAAGTGCTGAAAAGAACAGCAAAAATAATTTTGCCAATAATTATCACATTGAGGCTTGCTGTGTTATGATTAAAATCTTCCTCGTTCCAAAGAAAAGGGCCTGTTGGGTGTGTTGCAATTTGGCCATATACGAAGTAAAAATATTGTCTGTAAAATGGTTACCTGAAAACCCTTTAATGACCTCTGGTTATCTATTTAGGGTCTATAACACCCAGTGAAGTAGTTGTAGTCCATTCAGTAGGAAAAGCCTCACAACACATTAAGAGGGAGCAGAAATAATTGAGGTCTGGAGGAGCTGAATGCAAGGAATGATTAAAAGAAATACTTATGCATAATGACTTGAGATGGAACATAGTAAGTTTCTTGAAGGGTGTATGTAACAAAAAGATGGGATTTGTTTAGCATTGTACACTGGGGCATAATTAGAAGTAATAGGATTAAATCTATGCATGGAAAAATAATCTGATTATCAGGAATCATTTGCAGCTGTGAAAAAGAAGTATCCGCAAAGGGTTAATTGGTGCTCACAAGCTGCAGCATCTTCCCTCCAGGCATATTCTTGCCTCAGTGGCTCTAGGGCTGGAGCACTTCCAGGGAGTGGCTACAGTCCTTCTGTGGTGCATCCCTTTGGGTAGAGCTGTTCAAGAAGGCTCCCTTTTTGCCAGTGTAGTTTAAATTGGTCTCTTTTTTAGGAACGTAATTGTTTCAGTGCAGACAGGGTGCTGTTTTAATGGGCCTCTTCCTCCACAGTCCTTCAGGGACCACAGTTTCACCAGAAGGGGATGGCCCGGGAGTGGGGTTGGGCAAAGGAAGAGGAGAGAGAGGCACAGATCTCCTTCGGGAGAACCAGGGGCAGAGCGCGGGTGAAGCTGCGGAGTTTGGTGGGAGGGAGAGTACCCAGTGAAATGAATCCGTAACTCAAGGCACATGACATGTTTCTATTAGGAGGTGGATCAAAGCTGTTTCTCCTACTGAAAGACCTTGTGGAAGAGGGTAAGACAGTTGAAACTAAATGTAATGGTCTCATTAAAGTGCTGAGTGATTTTTATTCACCTAAGAATTATGTTCTTACTGAAAGACATGATTATTTCCAAGACCGCAGGCAACATCCAGATGAAGAGATGTCTGAATCTATAACAAGCCTGAAAAGACTTCACTTCCAAGCACACGTCCAGCCTGACAGCAGAACAATAGCTGACTGTTTGGTGTGTGCCTGCATGCATTAGTAGTGAAAAACGCAACAAATCGCCCCATGCAGCCAAAATGAGTGAACAGTGGCCATTTTGTGTAAGCAGGAAAAGAACAATGTGTCCCTCTTGGTTTTGCACATCAGGTCTTAAGGTTGTGGCCACGCTGAGTAGTCAGAGTGCATCCTGCAACTCTTGCACCTTGGTGGTCCAAACATCCAAATTGTGAACCTCACTGGGCTGCACTAGCCTCTTCTTGCTGTTTGAAGGCAGGCAAGGAAGAGGAGAAGGCACGGTTTACTGCAAAGCACTCATCCTGTTGTGCGACTGGGATGTCCCCAGGTCACACATCTGAACCTGTGAACCTGGAAGGGCTGCTGAGCCCACCAGCTGGGGATAGGCGTGAGGGATTCTTTTTCTGAGGAGCTTAATCCAAACCACCGGAGGCTCCAGGTGGCAGACAGACCTAGACTGACTGTCTGCGCACAGTATTCTGTCTCCCCTGGGTCCTTGGTGCATTCATTGCCACGGGACCTGCCCCTCGTACCTGGAATCACCAAATCTTTCATTACGTTTGCGTCACTCCTGCCCCTGTGACCGCATCTGAGTGGTGTTCATGAAATGCCTGCAGCTGTACTCCCAAGTTTGTAGGTTTCATTGCAGCATATGCCTCCTGCTAGGCTTTTATAGCCCATGCTAAATCCTTTGCCAGCAGAGGCCCCACTGTCTGTACTTGAACTAGCTCTGTTGGTGATGTCTTTCCTTACTAGATGGGGAAAAAAAACACCCAAGGTCATCTGTCTTCCATAATCACATCACCTCCCTGTCTTCCTCCTAATGAGACAAACAGATTGAGCTCTGAAATCACCCTGTGTAAGGCATTTTCTTTGGTCTTCGAATCGCTGTTTCCTACAACCTTCCCCGTCTTTTTACAGACTTTTAGAAGGTCAAGGCTGGAACTGGCAAGACCCCTTCTCTCACTGGTGGAAGGAGAGATGCTCAAGAGCTGTCGTGACACTTGTGTTGCAACAAGAATGTACTAAGTTAATAGTAATAGCACTAATCATCTGCGTAATTGGAATTATTGTGCATTTTCAGCTCACAGATTTCAACAGGGACAATGTGAAACAAAACGAGAATGTCCACTGAAGAACAGTTTTATATTCAGGAATAAGCAGGTACAAGTGTTTGAAGGTCAGAGATAGATATGGTTCCAGCAGGCAGCCTTACTGTAAGGAACAAGCAAAAGTAATAAAAAGTCTGAAAAGGAAAAAAATCAAGTTCTCCGTGCCAAGATGATTCCTGGCCTGAGAGGCCACTGAGCTACAGCTCCCACAGAAGCCACATTAGAATTTCGTCATCATAAATGATGCCTAACTAAGAGACAGTTACCTATTTTTGTTATCTTTCAATCTCACATGTTTCTCTATGGTGAGGATGTCCTATATTTTATTGAATCAATATCCCAGAGTGGGGAGTATAGATTTTGCTGGCTTCAAGCAATAAGAGTCTAGAAGCAATCAGAAGAAAACAAACAGGGGGATTTACCTTCTCTTGTGGGGATTCATTTTTAACTCCTAGCAGCATGCTGGTTACATTCTGTTGAATGTTATGAGTAATATTTTTTGATCTATTGTTTCACCTTCTCTAAGGCATATTTTATTTCAGAACAATCTTCTTTTGATGTTTTAGAGGTCCTCCTGGCAGATTTCTGAGATGAATCTCATCTTTGTCTTAACTATTCCCTTTTGAGACCAAAAAAAAACCACAACACAAACTTTCTTGGGTGACGTACCATCACGAGCATTTGGGGCTAATATTTAATTCATTGACACACTGAAGAGAAAACCTTCTGTATTGTGCCCCTATATTAGTATTTGCATACACTAGGATATAAAATTACTCTTTCACTTTTGTTTTTAACACTGGATGAATGTTAGTGACAATTTTACTCCCCCTTCTAATACAATTAGCCTGTTTTGCCACCAGTGTCACATGCCCCCAAAGTGAGCCTTTGCGAGCCATCTTTCAGGGAGAGATCGGTAATGCAAAATTTTAGTTATATTCTGAGTGCCACCAGTGTATTATTGCATGAACAGAGAAACCCACACAAAGAAATTCTGGGGCCTCTATGACCACTTCTTTCGGGGTTACTCTTCAACAACCATGGCCAGCTCCTGAAGAACATCTTCTGAATTTTCCACAAAGTCTTCTACCACCCAACACAGCCTCCGATACCAATTGCCTCTAAACCAAACCTACAAAACGAATTCCACTACAGAGCATGTCTTTTCAATACTGAACATTTGCTCATACATAAAACCAAAATAAACAAAAAGAGAATGAGGAAGATTCAATGTAAGAGTGCCATCTGGTGACATTTGCCATAATCTTGTATCACAGACAGCTTCTGCTCTGCAGTGCAGTGGAAAAATTTAGGGACAAGGTCCATGACACTACAGGAGTTTTACAAAAGTGATCCATTTTCTCCACAGAATTGGTCAACCTATGTAGGTAACTCAAAATTGGTAGCTGAGGGCTAAGCTCTTTAAAAATCCAGCCCCAAATATGTAAATACAGGTGCAAAGTGCCTGTATAATATTCATGGCCGTGCAAGCAAATTGAGTAATTGTCCTTGCAAATGGCTAATTAGGTACATTGGACATGGAATTGGGATAATTGTGCACACAAATTAAGCCTGCACTTTTGTGCTGAAGTGGTCTGAAAAGCTGTTTCTGGGTTTCTTACCCTAATTTATTTAGATATTAAGATCTTGTATTTATGCAAATGCCTGTCATGTTTGGATATTTTGAAATGCAATCGTGACAATTTGAACATGACCTAATGTCATACTCTGACATAGTAATGGCTCTTCTTGTCCAAAAGAGGTTAATTTCTATCATGACTCATTTTAATCCAGTTTTCTACTGGGGATCTGCTCTACTTAAGAAAACAGAAGTCCAGGATGTATTTCAGGGAGAAGTTGCTTGGAGTTGTCTATTGTTTGTGAGTATTTTCATATTGTCTCCACCTGTAGAGACCGCACAAGACCAAGATTCTCATTTAAAGAGGCTTTGAGTGGGGCTTTGGCTCTGCTTGCCGAGCTTGAACTTTAGCAGGTAAGGTTTGAGACCTAGTAACCATTCTGCCTGCTAACCGTAAGGACCAGTCTCACATTTTAGGGGTAAATAATAAACCCCTTCAAGAAATCTGGGAAAATTAAACCAGTGAACTAATTTTTTGGGTGACGGCTTTTGTCCTTCGTGTATTTCTGCTCTTTAAGAAAGATGGCACGGCGCAGATGGTGCTATGCTCCCTGGCACGGTTTTGATGTGGGCCAAATAGCACTGGTCCAAACCAACTGCAGGCATGGTTTGGGAGTAGGAATGGTCCAGAGGCCATTCCCAAGAGGCTTTTGGCGTGCAACCGCTCTGTTAAGGAGGGCGGGAGACTTTGCTAGCAAAGGCACAACTCTTCCATGCCAGCTCAGAGACTGGGTACACGCTGGGACACTTGCAATGTCCAGGGCCTGTGGACCCATAGCAGATGAGGTGCTCTGCTGGGAACCCAGTTGAGGCTGTTGCCTTCTTGCTAAAATGATCTGGGTCTTTGGGCAGGTCATTGAAGGTATCACAACCCCTAAAGTACAGAGGACTTAAAGGTGCCAAAGGAGCAGCTTACAGTCCCTAGACAGTCAAGAAGTAAAAGGAGAACCTGAACCAAAGTGCCAAATAGTCCCATGACAAGCCAAGGAGCAACTCCCATCACCCACAAGTACCCACCAGTCTCGGACGTGCATCTGATTGGCCATACCGGAGCTCCACTGCCCAAATCAGGGATAATTTGTGTCAGCAGCCCCAATGCAGAAGACAATACTCACCTGACAATCAGTCTCTCCAGGAATGTGGTTCACTCATTTCAAAATGCAGCCCACGGACAAGGAGATGGCTTAGCAAGGCTTAGCACACCTCCCTTATCCTGCACGCTCATCCTCCTGGCTCCAGTAGACACGCTGTGCCTGCGCCATGCTGCAGTCATATTCAAGACTGCAAAAGGGTTTGGTGGAGAAGCGTGATACAACCCATTTTATCTGTATCCTGCCAGATTTTTAGGCAACGCAGTGACTCTGTGAGTTGCAGCATACTCTGCCCAGTCCCCTCCAAACCCCACAAAGTTCATTGCTGCCAGATGCAAGTCCTCACAGGCGGCTGCTCACGTCCTTAGCAGTCTGTGCTGAGCTGCGAGCTCCAGTATGGTCCTGCCACCGTCTCCCCTTCTGCCAGGCACACACCAGTCTGGGCAAGTCTCTCTCCCGGAGGAGGTTTCCTCTTCCCAGGCATGGAAACAACCTTCTTACCAGGGATTTCTATCGGACACTGCTTTTCTGCTAAAAGGAGCATAGTGTAGAAACCAGGGACAGACAGCATTGGGGTACTGCTGCTGCAGCAAAGCAGCCCACTCCCATGATTTTGTGTGGCTCCATCTCTAACACACCAGCTTCAGTCATTCACTACCAGTGTCACTCACCTCCCATTCACCACACATGATTTTGACAGAGATCTTGGCTGTTATCTCTGGGCATTTTCCTCTGCACTAATTTAGCCTTTCTATCACTAAGTTTTGTTAATGGTGATAAACAACACAGTGTACTGGCTGAAATGGATTTCTGTCATTCCGGAAAATTTAGGACACAGGGATCTGCAAAATATGACCTCAATTTAAGTCCATCATTTTCTCTTCCTGGAATTGCTCAGCTGGAATAAATATCATTACCCAGACAAGGGAGACTGGCTGAGCGAGTGGATTGCAGCACATGTACACAGAGTGGAAGAAATACAGCTAAAAATCCTACCTCTGTGACAGGAACTGTGAAAAATTGAACTAGTATTCCCAGAGGTCCAGTGAGAACCCTGAACAGTGGCTAGCTGAAAGCTGACCTTTTTTTCTTTCAGTTCAAGAAGAAATTTCATGGTTGGCCTGAGAAATGGCACTGACAAAACATTTGATGAAATGGATTATTTTCAAGGAAAAAAAAAACAACCAGCTAGTGCCACCACCCCCACCCCCCAAAAAAAATAATTCCATATTAGCTTGAATATAAATAGTTTTGCAAGTTCATGCAATGGTGCTTGGGTAGCAGTGTCTAAAGACACAACCTCATTTTTCCTGAGAATAAAACTTGTTATATAGAGAGGGGGAGGGAGCGAACAACTTGGTCACAGGATAAATTGAGGTACAAAGACGAAGGAAAAAAAACCTCTCTCATATGTTTCTGATAAAGTTGTGCAAAAGGCACCACTAGCATTATGGGTGACACCAAAGCCACGTGCCAGCTAAGCTCAGCAGGTACGCAGGTATGCCATGAACAGCAAGGATTTCATCTGGGAAAAAAAATTAAGCAATCTGTGGCAGGGATTCAGTGCTTAATTTGGAAGGTAATCATCGTGCAAGGCAGGTTGTGCAGGGGGTGGGAAGGAGTTGATGCCGGTATGTGCAGAGAGCATGGAGATGTGGGTGGAGTGTGCATTCAAACACAGGCGGGAAATGAGAGGAGTTCAGGAAATCAGTTGCCACAGGGGTCTGCAGCAGGAAAAAGTTTTGAAAGTGCTGAGATGAAAGGGTAGGCAACCCCTCCGGAGTAAGGAGGAGGTTGGCAGGGAAAAATGTCACAGGCTATTAGCCTCTGCAGAGCAGAGAGAGAAGAGTCATTGGCATTTGTATTACAGGAAAGGGTCAATAGGAACAAGCTGAAAATGCAGTGTCTCCACTGCGTCCCTGATTTTCAATCACTAGTAGAGTTATGAAATTTTAGTTCCTACATTCTCCTTGTGAAGGTTTCAGTCTCTTCTGAAGACTGGGATAGAGGGGTCAAGGATGAAGTAGTTATTGTGTGAAAAAGTGTTCTCTCAGTAATAACTGTTTTTACCTAGGCTTTATAGATTGTTTGTGTGAGTTCATTCTGGTGGGTACTGGTTGACCTTAGCCTAAGAGTTTATGAGAGAGCATCTGGTATGCTAGATAACGCACAACACTTTTGGCATTGGCATATGTAGGATCCTTGGGTTTTGATCTGCTTTGCATGCACAGTAATTGTGGAAAGATACTGACAGATTTCATGTATTTTTATCATAGAATCATAGAAAGGCTTGGGTTGAAGGGACCATCCAAGGTCATCTCGTCCAACCCCCTGCGGTGAGCAGGGACATCTTCAACCAGATCCGGTTGCTCAGAGCCCCGTCCAGCCTGGCCTTGAATGTTCCCAGGGATGGGGCTTCTACCACCTCTCTGGGC
>JAVKLA010000088.1:932076-958082 GCA_034782735.1 Sagittarius serpentarius
TCTTTCTTTCTTTCTTTCTTTCTTTCTTTTTTTTTTTTTTTAAATAAAAGATATCTCTGTCTCTGGGCCGAGATAACCTAATCAAATCCTGGAGTGGTGCACAGAGGGAATTGTTGCGGGTTCAGTGTATGGGAAAATGAAACCCTGTATCCCTGATGGAGCAGCACAGTATGGCTGACAGCTAACAAGAAATTAATTTGGAATGCTTTTACTGCTTATTTGCTTGCTTGTCATCCTTACTATTGCTTTAGTTTCCTGTTGGTTTAGTTTTTCACATTCTTCCAGCTCATGATATAATTTATGTGATGTTTTGTCTTTTCTTTCCACAAGACCCAAGTCCTGGGTTTATGTTTGTAGCTTCCATCAAGGCAGAAAAAGAAAGTAGGGAGGAGGAAGCCCCCAAGAGAGTGTGTTTTGGAATTTGTTTGTTGGGGAAAAAAACTTATATTGTGACCCTAGTATATCTTAAAGGTACAGAAAATAGCAGGCAAGGAAAATGAAATTTAAAAGTGTTATTAAAAAAAATAAATCTTGAAATGAATCTGGGATTCTTCTCTCTGAATTCTAGATGCCGGCAACACTTGAGCAGTCTCTTAGGGAAAAATACCATCTCGTTTTATCTCTGCCAAGTACTGTTATCCATAAACACAGGAAATACGAGCTGGGACTGTAGTTGATGCTGTAACTGAGCATGTGCAGAGTGTCTCAGGAAAGCCTTTTGTTAGGATCTTACTAGGAAAACGGTCAGGGAAAGTCGGTGAAAGGCAATCCCGTACTAGCGGAATTACCACTGACTCACAGCTGACATATCACAGCTTAAAAACACTCACCTGCAGCAACATAAAGGCATGACAGCACCCCATCATGCCTCACACAGGGTCCATGCAGTCAGCAAGAGGCAGCAGCGACCGCAGCCGTGCGTCACAGCGTGCACGGCCCAGCACCAAGGGCAGCAATGGGCACGCACTGCTCCTGTTCTCCTTCCTGGCCCCTGCTTTTCCATGGCATTGGGGCCACTCAGCTGAAGCCGAACTTCTGCAGAGATAACAAGAGGAAAGAAAATGGATTTATGTTTCCTTCTCTTGCAAAATACTGCAGCCTTTTCTACCATCAGCAGCAGGACATGGTGCGCTTGGATGCGGGATCGTACTTCTAGGCAAACACTTTAAAGGAGCTGTGAGGGTACTTCTGAGTACACGTGCCCAAAGGAGGTAAAGCCAGTAAATACTGGAGTTACTAAATTAAGAAGAGGGACTGCTAGTAGATGTATATAAGCCAAGAAAGCTGCTTGCACAATTTTAACACAAAATACCCCCTTGGTTTGAGTAACGACGAAATCCCATGTATGCAGAGGTATGAGAGCAAAACAGGTTGGGGCATGGAGTTAGTGCACAGAGAATTTGCAGGTGCATCTGTGCAGGGCTGGGAGAGGAGATGTGGATGGGGCAGAGATGTGTGCGTGTACTGGGGGGTGTGCGCCAGGAGCCAGGTAATGCATCTGCAACAAAAAGCACATCTGTGGTCACAAAGTCCCTCTCACCTCTCAGATACGCTTGCCCCGTACAAGCAGCAGGTTCACCCTGTCTGTCTGCTTGGACTGATCTCCCAGTCCTGGATAACAACCACAAGATTTTCCCTTGATTGGTAAAACACTGTCACCTAACACTGAACTTTTTCCTTTCCACTCAGTTTAGTAAAGCCTCAAATGAGTAGCAAGTAGCAAAGGCTAAACCTCTGCCGATGCAGTGAATTCCCCCGCACCAACAGACGCTGCCGGGGCACAGACCTCCCTGCCCTCAAAAACAAACGGCAGAGCTTCCTTGCACACCGTGCGGCGTGGGGAAAGGACACACATCTCATTAAACCCAGTCAATCTTCCCAGCGCCCTTTCCTTTCAACTACCTCAGCTCTTCTGAAATATATTGATCAGTGCTGCTGAGCTCTGGATAAAGGTCAGGTTACCGGGCTTGTCTGCTTTGATCTGAAGGCTTTCTCGGAGGAGGCACCGCAGCTGCCCTTGCCGTACTCGCAGCAGAGCAGGTTGCACGTAGCCCCCTGTCCGGGACCCCTCACCGCTTCCCTCAGACACAAGTAAAGCATGTATGTCCTTGCCCTGCAGTTCACGGCCGCCTCTGCTCTTCCGATAGCATCGTGGGTTTGGAGGGACACACCACAGCCAGCATATCCAGGGATTTTCTCTGCCAGCCTCGGCCATGTGCTTCACCCTAGGATGTGAGGAGCACACGCTGCTGTATGGGAGAACAGTGGGAAAACAAGTTTTGTGTCTTGTCCTGGCAACCCCAGGTGCAGGGGGACAGGGAACCCTTGGGGAAACCCCTGGGTCCCATCAAGGGACATGATAGAGCTGCTCCGCGGGGGTTTTCCTCCCGTTTTTCACAGATGCAGGGTGAAAAACCCTCCTGGCTTATCAAACCCAGTTCTCCATTATGGGAGCCAAAAGATGCTTTTATTAAAAAAATCTTAAAACCATGTAGGCTTCTTACCTTTGCACCTTTTATTGGAAGGATATCCGCATTTCTAAGAGTTAGAAGGTTTCCCATGACAAACTCAGGCTGGATTGCATGCTCCCAAGCAATGCAGCTTCCAGGCCTTTTCCCATGCAGAAGGCTCCCAGCCTCACAAATCTCAACACCAAAAGCTTTCTCTAGTATTTGCCATTATCTTGCCTTTCTTAGTATTAGACGGTTCCTATTTAGTCCCTTGCCTCCACTATTTTTGCTGGTCTTCCCATTTGGAGCAGGACTGTTCCTCCAAGCCTTTTTCCTTTATGCATATCCAGATCTATTTAATGAACATTGGCAAAAACGGGCATTTCAGCCCCAACATCATTGGACATTCTCTTGTCAGACCTCCAGTTGTCTGCCAGGAGTATTTTGATTACAAACCACATTGCAAAAAGTCACTCTTTTTTTCCCTGGCTTGGGAGAATAGCCACGGGCTCCGTCCTGGGAATCCATCTCCTTGCTTTGCCACAAAATATCTGTGTGCCTTTGGGCAAACCTTTGTGCCCCAAGCCCCTGATTTAGCACTTCCCACTCTTACAGTGCTTCTCTCACTTCTATTGTACAGTCCAGATAGGAAGCCTTGACACTTAGGAGGGTATTAGAAATAATCAGCTAATTACCTGCCTATCATGTAAAAAGGGGCACACATGTCGCAAAAATGTGTTGCAAGGAGCAGAAGTGAAACCAGACAAGTGCAAGGAGCCTGGACTCTAGGAACGATCAATCCAGCAAGTGACAACTGCAAATTAGCCAGCGTGGCCCAGCAGCAATGCCAGCGACAACCAGAGGTGCCCTGCCAAAACACAGCCCTCCTTTGCACCCTTTCAGCCCATCTCTTTTGAGAGGACTCTGATAACTGAGTAAAGGTGTTCCCTTTCTCCTAAGAGCCTTGCAAATGATCATTCCTGGGGGCATTTAACCCTAAAGCTTCACCAAAATTCACATCCTGGAGTCACCTTGTTTCCAAAAACCTCTCTGAGAAATCGGCCATCAGAGAAGCCGTCTGCATAACCCCACTCCTGCCCTTTCAATGCAGAGAGCATTTTTGTTTCTTGTCCCCCTGCCAGGGGGATCCATAGGAGACGGCAATTGCCTGAAGTCCGAGTTCAGCTTCCCTCACTCTTAGCAAAGGGAATGTACCGGTGCACAGGCAACAGTGGTCAGAAGCACTTGTCTCTGGCACTGCTTTTCACGTCCATGCCATGCTTTCTCCCAGAAAACTCGGCGGGGGGGAGGTGTGAGTGAAATCTTATGGTGGTTGGTTTTTTTTTTCTTTTTCCTCCTCTGTAAGGTGAAAGATGGTAAGGAATAAAAGCCCTTTGTATATGGAAACATCACACTGTGCTCTAAGGGGAACCTCAGGGATAAAAGGTAGTAGAGAAATGTAAATGTATTCTTTGGATGAGCCCTCTGGATTAGCATGTGAATTTTCAATTGCATTTCCCTGGCAAAGCTCTGAGCTGGGAGGCTCTCTGATTACACTAATTCACATGTAATCTCTCTGGCAGACTCTGTACAAGGGTGGGAGATCCCACCTGGGCCTGGCTGCTCTCAGCTCCTCTTCACCTGCCCCTGAGCAGCCACCGACCTTCGGAGCGGTTGTGCTGCACGGGCAAGGCAGGTGGGTTGCAACTGGGAGCACACCGGCTTTTGCGTGCTGGCCTCTGACTATTTCGGAAAAAAAAGGACAGTTTTTCTGTTTGTTCTCGAATGTAATACCAGCTGAAGTTTAAGCAAATAAACAAAGCTGGCTATTATGTAATCTGCTTTTTCTCAGCATCTGCGTTTCAGGATGCAAATCTCGGGAAGGCTTTGATTACAGAAACTGGGGCACTCGCAACCTTGACAACAATTTCAGACGTGAGCTGAATACAATGCACACCCATGCGAGCAGATACCGGATCCCAGGGGGCCTCCTCGCCAGTCTCTCTGGGCTCTCAAGCTCCTAGGGTTATTTCTGGGTACAAGACCTGCTGGAAATGGCTGCTTGGGTGATGTTACACACTTACATTTTAATGAATAGAAGAGTTTAAATGAAAGCTCCTCTTCTGCCTCCACAGAATGTGCTCAGGGCAACTACCCTGTCTGAGCTTCCACCCTCAGCGGGATTAACCCAGGGAACACATGTATAAGAATGATCTTGTAGCCCTGGCCATAAAATGTAAAATACACAGCTCTCCCATCCTCTACCTGACCCAGCCATGCTGGAGTTAGCTTGGGCAAGCTTTCAGGAGAGTCCTGCTGGGGACAGAGCCCTGTCTTGCCCTGTTTTGTGTTTTCCACCTCTGCTCCAGAAATTGGTATCAGCTTGCAATTTCACTTACTTTTTACCAGCACCCTTTTCCACTTTCCTCTGTAATTGTATAATTACCATACTTCATCCATCACCTTTATATCCACCATCCATCATTGTTTAAGTTGAGCACGGCCTTACACATAAGCGTTGCATGCCATTAGCAATCGCTGATCAAGGGGAAATGTATGTCCAGTTGTGTGAAGTGACTAGAGGCAAATCCAGATTGCGTGGAGCAGCCATGGGGCTGTTTCACTCACTTCGTTATCCCTGGACATAAGTGCACCCCATTTCCTAAACTAGGTGAGCTGAGTTGTCCTCTGGAAATGTCTGTCTCTATTCCAGAGAGAAGTCCAATTTCTACATGCTAGAATGAATCTGTGTACAGGACACTTAAATGACCTTAAATGTGCCCTGGTGTGATATCAAGCCATGTATCTAGAGCCATGATTAATCTATTTCAGTGCCTGTGGTAGCAAAGGAAAGGAAATAAACTACTTTTTATCCTGTGGTGCCCAATCAGGATAAAAAAATCCCTCCCAGGCTGTTTAGAAACCAGCTGGTCCCGATACATTTCCTTGCAAAAATGCTGTGCTTAGTGCAGCCACAAACACCTTTGTTTCATCTTTTCTTCTTACTCTGATTATTCCCATTCTGCTCTAAAACCAGATATGAAATTGTCAATACAGCTCCATCCAATGAACCTCACTGATTAGCAGTCATTAATAATGACCTCCCTGCACTATTTTCTCACCCTGAACACCTTTCCCAAATGCAAGAGTGTGTGTTGCCAACCATCCATGCAAAGCACGTGTGTTCCCATAGCTCCAGCTTTCCTCTCTGGAGGAATCGAAGCCTGTCCACAGCTCTCCCCGGATCGCTGTGAGCCTCTCTGATCCACAGGACCTTATAGACCTTTTTTGCAGCCTTCGCTCTTCTCTTTTAGGGTGCCTTTGTTTTGTTCTCATACCTTCTGGAGTCTTTTCCCATGTTCTGTCATTTCAGCTGGCACCTGTCTCAAGTTTCGCTGCTGCTTTGTCACCGCATCACTTTCGCGTGCCCACTTTGGCTCCTAGCATCTCCTTTTCAGCGTCTGCAGCACGAAATACCCCAGCTAGCTCCACTGGGAAGACTGTCAAGGGCTCTTGATTTCAGCTCGGCTTTTGAGAGACCGCAAGCTGTCTTCCTATCAGGGAGATACACATTTCTCCTGCCGAGTCCTTGTTACCCCCCTCTCAGTGAACCTGGGAGGAATACTACAGCTCTTTTATATTCATGCCCTAATTTATTTTGCAAGAGCTTTCCTGTGAAGCAAATGCTGTGTCTCCCTCACCCATAAGACATCTTTGTTCCTCTCACCCAGCATCAGAAATATGTAGAGCCAAGCAGGAAAATGATGTTTGCTTGGTTGTTTATTTACACATTCCCCTCGGTATTCACGGCTTCTGGGATAAGTTGTCTTCTTCGCAACAACCTGAAAGCAAGGAGGCTGTTGTGGGCTTTAGGGCCCACTGTATTTGTCAGCATCTTTCATTTTCCTTTAAGGAGGCCCTCCAACGGCAAAGGCTGCAGCCAGGCTGTGCCCATTCCTCCTCCCCAGCCACGGGAGCGATGGGAAAGCCCCAGGGCACACCACCGCCTTTGCAATGCTCCCCCTTCCCAGTCTCCTGCCCTGGTATGGAGGTGGCTGATGAAGAGTATCCCTTGGAAGGAGGGGGAAATGCTGAGTGGTGGGAGGGAAGGGGGCGGCTTGTTCAGAGGAAGGAGAGATGGGAAATGTTGACACCTCCCCCAGCACTGGGGGACCAGTGGGTCCAGGAGCTGCTGCGTGCACAGAAGCTTGCTAAAAATGTTGAGTAGGGTCAAATTAAAAGGAGAAAAGGAAGATCCCAAGGACTTGAAGGAGGGAGGGGTGAGGAAGCCAGCCCAGGCCTACTAATGGGCTTTACCAGAGAGAGGGGAGAAGCACCCACCAAGAAACGGGAGGACTGGAGAGGAAAGGAAAGGAAGAAAAGGTGTACGTTCATACATGCTTCGTGTTCACTGGGGATGAGGCTGACCTGGGACCAGCGGTAGCAGAGACTACATGTGAAGGGTGAAGCACCGCTCCACGTTTGCTCCAGGAGGAGGTGGTAGAAGACCTTTGAGATGTTCCTCAGAGGGATGCTGCAGCACACAAGGGATGAAACCCGTGGCACTCCCACCCCTCCATTTCCACAGACACAGACACAGTAGCCTTGGCCACACAAAGGTGCTCTGTGGAGGCAGCAGCCTCCTCTCCACTGTCCCTTGCAGCTAATCAGAAGTTCTGCTTGAGGCTCAGAGGAGCAGTGTCCTGCAGCTCACAGCCCCTCTTCCCAGGGGAAGGAAAGGTGTACGGGATGCAAGGAGTCCTCTCCCCCTGCTCAAGCTATGTGGAGAACTTACCTGTGTCCCAGGCATGTGATACCACATATTAGTGAAATGTAAAAAAAAAAAAAAAGAAAGGTTGATTAAATTAAAGGTCAGAAATCCAGAATAAAGGTGAATATTTCATGGCAGCTTGGATTGTGGCTGTATTTAACGATTTATTTGATACGAGAACAATTCTAACATCAGTATTACAAAACAAGAACACTGAAAGTCCCTGAGCTTGAGCACCAAAGCATTTATGAGAACACCTATGGAAGGGCAGTATTCTCTGATGGCCTATTGCCACCTCATTTGATTTACCAACCCAAGTCAAATGACAGCCTCTGGGCTCCCAGTCAGTCACCCACCCAGCTCACAAGGGTAGCTCCCCTTTCAGAGATGATGAAGGGCCTCTGGTCATTCCACATCCAAGCTAAGGAGAACTGAAAATTCCTCCAGTACTCCTGGAGCTCTGAGACTATTATAAAGTGACCACGAAGGGAGACTTAAAGGTACACACACTGTGAGCAGCTTTACCATCTTGTTGGTTTACTATTCGCTGTCATCTTTGTTGTTCTGGCACCAGTCTGCTGCCATGCAACTTTATTTAAAATTGAAGTGTTTGGAAAAAGGCTGGGTTTTTTCAATGCCTATTGAGTCCTTAACATGTTTTCATGTGCTCTAAAGTGAGTAACATAATAATGGAAAGGGCTCTCTGTTACAAAGCATGTAAGTAATAAAAGCTTCGTGCTGCTTGAATAAATCACTAGGAAGCTGTAATATGGATCTATGACATGAATGGTTTTGATTATTACAAAATGCCACCGCACTGTGATGCACAAGAAGTATGTGCACGGAAGGCAGATCAGAAAGGAGCATCCATCCCCATGCTTGCTTGCAGAAAGAGAAGCAAAGACAAGACTGGTAGCTGAGTGCCATCTCTGGGACAAGGAGCACACTGAGATCATGACAGGGTGTGAAGGCTGCAGAGAAGATCCTGCCCACTACATTTATGGACAAGAGCAAGACAACATGTCTGAACCAGTTGCCTGAGGCTCTTTTTAAAGTCCATCAAAGAAAACAGGCTCTTCTAGGCAGGAGTTTGTGTGAGCTGGCTGAGAATGGTATAAAACACCTTCTGCTTTTGTGTACAGGAAACCAAATGAGTTTTGTGGACAGAGTTATCTAACGTTAGTGCCCAAATGGGGGCAAAACCATTCCCCCACCTGAGCCCCTGCAGACACTGCAAAGCCCACTGGGGAATTCCCATTTATCACCAGCCCCCTCAGTCCTTGACCAACAGGACTGAGGATGGGTTGTTTCCCATGTTACACATTCCTCTGTGTCTGGCTGGATGCATCGCCGTTCACACTACTCCAGTGGTTTCAGATTCAGCTGCCGTGAATCAGGGGAGCAGGAACATCACTGCTGCCTCCGAGGGAAGTTTACTACCTGCCAGTAGTCAGTGTATTCCTATGTGCCCATTGATATGACAATTTAATTAAAGAAAAGAGGATCGCCAGCTCTTCCAGATTTCTCCATCAGGTATACCTGGTGCATGTGGGAATACAGAACAGAGTATTTTAGCAGCAAAACTGTGCCATGTTTCCCATTAAAAAAAGAGCAACATGTGATTGTCTCCCTAACTTTAAAATAAGGGAATATACCACCAAGAGAGTCTGGAACCTGAACATTTTGGTTATAAATGCGAATGTGTGCGTGCATGAGCGTGCGTATCTTGCTGTATTGAACCAGACACAAGATGGCAACTGGTGCCATCTTCAGCCCAGCCGAAGACATTGAGCTTGCAGTGCAGAGTCAAGGAATGACACCAAGACTGCAGCTGCACAGGCTGCCTGACACATGGGCAAAGACAGCCCAATTGCTCAGCCTGTCCTGTTCCTCGGGGCTGCTCCCGGCGTTCAGTGGAGGGTTACCTACAATCTGGAGATTAGGTACAGTCCTGCAGTTTTCTTCCTTGCTAACAGTAATCCCCACTGCAAGAAACTTAAAAAAATGTAGATGAAGGAAAAGAGCGATTAATGGAGATCCCTCTAAGGACAGAAGTTTACCCAGAGCTGGGCTGCTAACTGAGCTGGACTGTTTTCAGAAGTACTTAATGCACAGATTCAGTATTTAAAATACAGAGTCCATTCATATACTTAGCAAGCACATGAACGTGGGCACCAGAGTCTAGTGAGACCAACTTTAAGAAATGAGAGGAAAATGAAGCCGCACCTGGAAAGACCCCAGACATGCTGTACAGACAGACTCAGAGCACAAATGCTGGATTTGCAGACAGGAGACCTTGCTGTAGCGTGTTGATAATAGAAACGAGAAAAGAGTGTGATAAGGAGAAGCTGAGAAGGGATAAAAATGAGACAGCACAAGTAAGGCTTTTGTTATTTTGTCAAGGAACAAAAACTAGAGGAAGTGAGAAAACTCAGTGAGAAATAATAGCAAAGCCACTAGACAAGCTAATAAATATGTCTGATGAACAATGTAGCTCCAGCCAGGAGGAGACAGGAGATGGATACCATTTTCAATTCAAAACAAAAAAGCAGAAATAGAGGAGTGCAGAATTCTAGCATCCACATGCAACATTGGAAGCAGGAAAGTTTCCCTATTTAAAGACATTTGTCGGGCATGTAATTTCACCTTTAAGGTAAAAGTGGTTTGGAGAAGCAAATCTATCTCCAGGTAAATATGCCTGATTGCACAGACAGCTGAACTGCCCTAGGAAACAAAGCAGACTATGGCAAGAGAGGAGTGATTTGCCTGGGTGTCCTCCAGTGTCCTCCAGTGCAGGACTGTGACAAACGCACAGACTGCCACAGCACAGGAGAGAGTCACAGACAAATTCTCTCTGCAGACATCTGAGGTCACAGTAGATGTTGCAAAAAGCATGAAAAAAGGAACAAAAATGCCCATCCTATTTGATGCCACTTAGTTTCCAGATGACAGAGCCACACCGGCAGCAGTACAGGCATGTGGGTTTCTGTTGGAAGAGATTTTCCAGGTGAATTCGGCAGATCCAGAGATAGTCTTCAGAAAGCATCTGCCAGCCATGCATTTCTCAGCTTTGCTGTTAGACTGATGACTAGTCCCTTACCCAATGGGCTGCAGAATCAGCTGGGATAGAATTCCCACAACACTGGCAGATGGGAGAAATATGAATTATTTCAAGCACATTTCTAAAAACTGAATATGTGCATAAAGTAATTTTTCCACCAAGAAGCCACAAAACATGATGTGCTGTTGCCCAAGAGGTCTTTGAACAAGGGAAAACCCAACCTTGAGCAGAAAGGCATTGGCGGCCAGTGCTCACGGGGCAACACTGGGACATAAAAACATAACGGGCAGTATTCTGCAGATAGGTGCCCAGCAGACAACAAGAAGGTGGAAATAGATCCTGATGCAGCCCATGAGGCAGCTGGAACACGTTGCTCCATGAGGAATGGTGGAGGAGGAACTGGTGAATCTTCACCTAAAGTCCTCTGCTGTGGAAATTGCACAGAGTAAGCAGCAGCCAAGCTGCAATGAGAAAATGTCAGGTGAACTGAGGAGCTGATTGACTAAAAACTACTGAACAAAAATGCTTTTCATCTCCAGCACCTGGGCACATAAGCCCTGTCTCATAGGGGTCTACTTCCAAGCAAAAAATGCAAAGTGACCTAGGAGGAATCTTGTTAAGCATGACCTAGGATTGTATTTTCTTCTTTTTTTTTTTTTTTGTCCTATATCTGGACTTCATTTCACCTCAAGTGTCTATAAATCAGAGGTCCAAGTTCTTACTTCATCACCGTCAGGCCCCTTCAACAGGGAGAGACGGACTTCTCTGCAAGGTAATTCATGCGACCCGCCCTTTGCCCCTGGCTGGAGGAGACCATCTCTCTACTGCTCGCAAAGGAGGCAGGAGGGCAGAGTGGAGCAAGCCAGAGATGATGCCTCCAAGGCCTGTCATGAGAGACAGGATTTTTGTTTCCTGGCAGCAGCAAGTCCATCTGCTGACAGAGGATTGCCCTTTGCCCAATGCACCCAGATGTAGCAAACCCTGGAGCTGCACAGGCCATGAAGCACAGCGCTTCCAAATAGCACCGACACTGGAATGACGCCTATCATCCAGACGAAGGCACAAACTCTGAGCAAAAAATTACAGTGCATCAGCCCAGAGGTCTTGCCTTGAAAATCAGGACTTGCAGCCACGTCCATATCAACCTGGCCTTTGGGCCTGTGGTCAAGGAAAGAAAGATTTCAAAGTTATACATTTAAAAAAACCAAGACATTAGAAACCACAAGACTTTTGAGCTATTAGGCTGCCAGGCAAGTCAGAGAGATAGCCCCGAAGATTTATTAACATTATCTGCTACGCAACTCCTGATACAGCTTCAGAACTTGTGGGAAGTCTTATTTATCAACCACAGGGAAAGGACAAATGTAAGAACAGGCCGTGACAGATAATAATTCAATGTGCTGGGTGAACCTACAGCGACTGGCATTTTTCATTTCACTTCTCTGTTTGCAAAGAACTTGGCACTGGTGTTGTTTTCATTTAATTTCTCTGTTTGTAAGAGATTTGGCCATTCATTTTGGCTGGAGATCTGATAAGCAAAGCTAAGGAAACACGAGGCACATGTTGTTCTTGAGTGGAGCAGAGTCAGGGAAGCTGAAAAGAAAATAGGTTTTTATTACCAACTCAAATATTGACTGGATGTTGCAAGGAGGGAGGGAGGAAAAGCTTGCTCCAGAAGTAGCCTCAGAAGAATCCTATGATGTTGCTGGGAAGTCTTTATCTTCTGGTTTCTTGCCTTGATAAACATAGTGTCACACTGGAAAATCTAGTCTTGCATTGTGCAAATGTCAGTGGTCAGTGTGGGGGAGATGCACAGGCACATACGATGTGGGCATACATCTACAGGAGCCATCATGCATGGAGTCACAAGGACTGCTCCGGTGTAGTTAGATGGGGACAGACCAGAGCAGCACCAGTTCAGACACACATACGAACAGATGTAGAGATGTGAGAGCGGTGTGGCACGGTTGTGTCAGAGGGATTTGAGTGTGGGCAGAAGAGCAGTCCCATGTGGTGTGGAGGAGTAATGGGATGGCTGTGCCAGCCATGGAGCTGGAGGGTGTCAGGCTGCAGCAAGTGCATGGCTGCAGGCATCGAAGTGCAGAGGCTGGGCAGTCCACAGGGACTATCCTGGGGCTGGGAGCAAGAGGACTAATGGGCTCTCTTGTTTCCCTCTTCCATCTTTCAGTAAAAGAAAGACACAGGAAAGGAAATTCTTCTTCTGAGGCAGCCAGAAACAACCCTGCACTTCCTCATCAACTCTTCCTTCTTTTGAAAGTGATAGAAAACTAGGGCAGGGAAGACACAGCCCATTAGGCATTGCCAGATTCAGTTCTGGGCTGATGTCTGACACAGTGTTCACCAGAAATACCCAACCTCTCAGCTTAGACCTCCAGGGGCAGTAGCTGGTGATTGACAGGGTAGGGAATAAGGATAGGATATTCTGATGTGGTGACTGATGTAAAGCGAAGTGCCCTGCAGACAGGAATTGGCAGGCTCTGAGACATACAGACAGGGAAGGCAAAGATACCTTGCATGGGAGTAGTCACACCAGGATAAAAAATGGGCCATCTGGGTTATCTCATGCCCAGCAGATCTACTTATGTCTCCTGCAAAAAATTCCTAAGCTGCTCCTCTTTCGGGAGGCAGAAAATATGGTCTGCTGGTCAGAACACTTGAGTTATGATCTGTCGAAAGCACTTTTCTGCCCCACATTTCCACTGGTGTGGAAGCAGCCCCTCCAGAAAGCTTGATGGGGAGGGATTCCCCAGCGAGAAGGCTTTGCTGGGGTGCAGAAGGTGAAGGAAAGTCCTGAAACACATCCAGATTACACATGCTGTTTTTTCTGGTACGGGGAAAGTTTCTGCTTCACCTTTTCCTATCAAAGACACCCCCTAAAAAGGAGCAAGGGAGTTTAGAAATAAGGGCAGGTTTCATTGGAACAGAAACTGGAAAAGGCATCTTAAAGCAGAGACAAAATGAGGCAGAATAAGAGTAAAAAAGGGCTGTAAATACATTTGTCTCCTGCCACTACACCCTTTCAGGCTTGCCTCCAGCACCTTTTTCCAGGTGTCCACACCAGCTCCAGGCAGGTTGGTAGGACCCTAGGAAGAGCTGCTGCTTCTGGACCTTAGACGGTGGTCACTGTCTGTGCAGCCTGCTCCCCGGTCCCCAGCTCTCCCTGGGTCACTGCTGCTCATGTGGGGAGCTCAGGTGCTCCCCGCGTCCCCCTGCCCCATCATGTCCTCAGCAGGTCTGGTGGCTGCCGGTGCAGAAGAGACATCTCCTCCTTCCAAGGTCCTGCTTGATCCCCGCTTCCAAAGCAGCATATCCTAGCAGGGAGGGGTGTTTGGTTCTTGTATGAAAGCCCTGCTCATCTTCCTGTCGTCTGCCTTTGCTCCCCTCTGTGAAGCACTGCCTGTAGCTCCAAGCTGATAACCACCACCCAGTCCCTACGCTGCGTACCTGTGTCAAGACTGTTTTGTTATTTCTGGCCAGGTCTTCGGGTCAGGGCTCACACCGCAGGGCCCTAAAAATTGCTCCCAGCCCTTTTTCCTGTCAGCCAGGTCCTGGCCATAGGCTACAAGCTGAAAAAGGAAAAGGAAAAAACACAAAGATGACTAAGAAAACAGCTCCAGTTCGCTCGGTCTTGCTGGACTGAATTTATTGACATAATAGTTTTCATCAGAAAGGTGTTTTCTGTACATATTATTTAAAATATTGGTTCAGCTGCTTGAAAACTGAGGGATTGTTCGTCTACTCCCCTCCCCCCTTACCCCCACAGAAAATAAGTTCTTAAAGGTAGAAGAAGGGAAAAGCAAATGGAAGAAAAGAAAACATACTTCTGCTTTTGTTATTTGTTGCAAAGCCACTTCCCACTGGAAAAATGTGTAAAAAGAATATTCTACTAGAACTATAGCAAAACAAGAAGTTATTTTTGGCTGGGATTCCAGGGATAGGTATGGGTTAAGGTAGTTAACTCTTTTTCTAAAACCTTTTTTTTTAATTCCTTGCAACTTACCTGTTTTGTCTTACATAAAGATATTGTTCTCCCTTTTCTCAGGCTGAATGCTTTGTTTACTCATGGCTAAAAAAATAAAAATTACAGCTTTCCTTTAAGCATCTCTACAACCCTTCTGATTTTCAGCCAAACCTAGTCATTTGCAAAGGTGTTATTCTGCAGACACCCTGCAGAATCCATGGACAAGTACACTCCTTTTTTTGGTCAAGTTGAAGCCTGTTGATAAGAATAAAGCTCTCTGGAAACTGCAAAAAGACAGGAAATGTTTCATGAAAAGTTCTCTGCTGAGGGAGCCTTGCAACTTGGTGTAGCAGAGTGATGCCTGTGATTATTTGCCACCGACACATTTGAAAGCATTAGGTTTTTGTTAATTGGGGACTTCTTAGACAATAAAGCCTTGGAATGTTTTAATTTCTAGGACTGGATATGATTCGACCCTGTGATGAGGACATTTTGCTAAGGTATGTCTGGTGTTAGCTATCCTGACATCACAGGTTCCGCTGAAGCAGAGTTTAAGAAAGTTTTGAATGTGGTAGTGATGCCAGTACAAATTAATTCATGATGGACTACAGGAATATGGTACTCCTATTGTATTGCATGATTTACGGCCACGTAGAGCTCAGAGTAAATGTAGGAATAAAAGGTGCCGGTTTCTGAAGGGACAAGTAAGGTAATGGGTCTTTGGCAACTTCTCCACAATAACTTCACTATCTTTTCAAAGTTTTGTCCTGCCAGGCCAAGGCAGCTGTGGGCATGGAAGGGGGCTCCCTTCAGTGACCCATTTTGCTATCTGACAGGTCACATTTCCACCCTTCTGGAATTGCAGAAGGTCCTGCCATCTGGTCCATTTATACCCTGGGCAACCACACTCAGATCACACTGCAGTGCTCCTATTAGCATTCGGTAGTAGACAGTTTTGAAACTGGCTTATCAATATGGATTATACTGAATAAATGAAGGAGGTAAAGCAATCGATAGCAACACTTTCAGAAGAGGAAACAGAACTGTTCAGACAAGAACGTGCAAGTTTTCTGTGCTTTTTAATGCCTGTGTCACCAGCGATGCAAGATGTCCAATCTGCACAGCACCCATGCTAAGTGTGAATGGAAAAACAGCCATACAAGTGTGTAATTTTTTCAAAGCTTGTGGAGCAATAGATGGATGTTTGGTGTAGGCAGAAGCTTCCCTTGTTTGTGTGTGTGCTTAAGCAGTGCAAACCTTCACAGCTTCGCCACTGGAATAGAAATGACATCCAGGATGACTCACTTTTATTTGTCAGGAAAAGGTAACCATGAAGCCACAGCAGTATGCTTGCCCTGCTCCTGCTTTGGAAACAAACTTCCCAGCCATTTCCAACCAGCAACAGTAATCCAAGCAGACGAAGCTGGTCCTTCATTAATCAACCTTCAGATTTGCCTGGGGCTTGTTCTAATTGATTTAGAGCAGAGCTTCAGTTCTCCAGAAATGAAAAATAAAATAAATTTACCAACTTTAACTCCAGCGCGTCAATCCAATTTCCAGTGGTTTTATTTCCTTGGACAATGTTCTGACATTCTCAGCTTGGTAGTGCAGGAGCATATTGCTAGAACAGTACTCCAGATGTGTGCAGGAATGCAGGCAGGTCTGTGTTTTACCGATCTCACTCCAGTGTAAGCATTTGCAAGAATAAGGCTTTTTATAAGTTACACCTTCTGATGTGGTTCCTAGATCAGACCACTTCTTAGACCACTGTAGGTCTTTCTCAAAGATCTGAATGAACCATTCTCGTACACTGGTTTGCTTAGGAGTGCTGCAAGTTGATTTGTAATTTAGTTTCTGTGGGCTGTGATGCCTCTTGTAGATCCAAAGTTACTGTTATATTAAATTCCCTGACAAATAAGTGAGAAAGATGGTCATCTGAGTTCAGCTAAGGAGAAGGAAGGGCAGGGCAGTGGGGAACCTTGCTCACTCACTTCTTTGCTCCTTCTCCACCGTTTATGCAGATATTGGCAGATTACTCAGGGAATTTCCCCAGGTTGCTCAGCTACCAGAGTGAGTCCAGCTGGTGCTCCCTCTCATCTGCGCCGCTCCCTTTTGCCAAAATCCCCACACTCTCTGTTCCTCGCCTTGCCCACCGCACCACAGCTGCCGCTGCAAGGCAGGCCGGGGACACCGGTACTTGCTGATCTGAATCACTGGGTGGGAAATAATGGGGACCAGTTAAGTACTGGTTAACTACTGAGGTAGGTGGAGTGAAAGCGAAAGACGAATAGCAAAACACTCCTCTTGCACTGTTCATCAGCTGTATGGATGTTTGCACAAGTTATCCAGGCCCTGGGAGGTAGGAGAAGGAAGTTACACACACGTTATTAAATAGGTTATGATTTAAGAGAAGCAGTAGTTCAGAGTTAAAGTGCATATTTGGGATCAGAGCTTTGAAACATCCATTCAGCTGTTCTGAAATGTAACTTTTGATAATGTGACCCATAAAGCTTTCCTTAAAATTCACGTCTCTTTTTTTTCTTTTTTCCTTTTTTTTTATGCTGCAGCATCTGAACATAAAATTCAACCATTTGCTCCTTTGGTGTCCACAATTTTTTGTAATAAATGTCATCCCATTCACACAAGAAGCAGAACTTCTCACTGTCCCTGATTCTGCAACAAAAGCAGCAATTCTCATGCTAAATCATGATACACAAGCATTTACAATGAGACATTCCTGATTTGCCTCCTTTATCTCATAATACTGGATAAAATTTCAAGTGCTGAGTAAGAATGAAGGGTTATCAAGTAAGGACTAAGACCGTCTATAATCCCTGTAATCCAAATTGGATTAATTATTTGCAGAAAGTGCTAAAAGTGCTTGTATTAAATCAAGGGCTAAATGGGTTGAAGTGGGTTGTGCAATTTCATGGAGGAGTGGGTTAAGCAAAAAGGGGATCTGTCAATGAGAAAAACTTTATTAAACAGCTGCTAATTGAAAACAAACTTGTGAAGGAGCTGTCTGCACTCTGAAAAGATCTTTACACACTTTTATACAAATCACCATTTAACTGAGTCCCTTGGAACTCCTGGCTGGCAGCACGTAAGAAGCAACACCATATACAACCTGTTCTCCTGAAGTATGGGTGAACAAGGAAGTATCTGACGGACAGAAAGAGCACCAGGGATCCCATGCCTCTGTTCCATTAGTGGGATGGACACAAATGTTGAGATATTGGCATTAATATAGTAAGATAGAGAAGTCCATATAGGAGGCATTCAGCTGGAAAGCTGCATTCATGTGAGGTTTGTTGCAAGCTAAACCTTATGCGAGTTATGAAGGAGACACACAAGCAGCTTGGGGCACTCATATGACACATAGCAATCCAGTTCAGCTCTGAGTTTCCCCCACAGCAGGAGGACCTTTCGGCTGTGACATTAAAAGGAGCTGTTACTAGAGAGGATAGGCTGCTGTCATTCAACATACACAGGTTTTGTTAAGGATGCTTTAAAAGGGTAATGCCGGCAGAAGCACTACCATTAGCAAGATGGTTCATACAGCATTATAAGGAGCTAGATTTGGCCCATGACTGCTGCACATTACACCCTATCCTGCCTCAAAACCCAAACCCTCTGCCACTGCTCTTCAGTTTTCCACCCTGCAAGTGTCTGCCCATTCCCCCGGTGCACTTCCAGTAGAGTTTACCACTGGCCTTCCAGTTTCCTGATGCTCCTGACTGAAGTAGTGCAAGTTATAGCTGCCAAGTCTTCCTAGGGTACCTTCTCTTCACCCCTTTTTCCTTTCCTCAGCTTTACTGGTTTCCGTGGATTTCCTCTTCATTCCAGTTCCTTCCCATAAACTCTGTTCTTGACTGCCTCTAATTTAATTTCTGTTTCCTGCAGCTGTAACTTTATCTACCCTGCATTTTTCTCTCTCCCAGTGAGGCTGACCTTCCTCTAAATCTTCCAGGAGCAGAGGAGCTGCTGTCATCCCAAAGCGCATGCCGGCTCTCCTGCCTGATCCTCTCACTCCTCCCACCTCCCTCGTCCTGCAGGGACATTGCTTTGCTTTCCCAGTTGGCTGACCAAAACCATCCTCTTCCACCTCCTTCCTCGCCAGCAGCCATTGGTATAAATATCAAGAATGATAAATTATGAATTGGCTTAGTGCTATTTAATAATTTACTCGTTACTTTAAGTTTTTCCAACAGTTTGTTAGAGCTCAATGCTTAGCTAAAGAATTTAGTTTCAGACTTTTTGAACATTCTGTGCTGTATTAATTAAAACAAAATATAAAAACAAATAAGAATCGAAAAGTTAGAAAAATAACATAAAATTGTTCTGTGGAAGGAATAACTACCAATGTCTGCATTTAAGAAGGGTGATTTAAAGTTTTTCTGGGAGAAATAATAGAATGTAATAGATTCCACAGACAATAATCAGGGCCTTATCTCAAAGTGCCAATCTTCCCTCATTTGCTATTCTGGGGAAGATGACTTTGTTATCAATAATGAAATGAATTGGTTTCTTCATTTAGAATCTTGTTAATACAACATAGGCTCTTCTGTGTCCATTTACTCAGTAGTCTTAACCAAAAATTAATTCCATGGCTAAAACGGAAATAATTTCCTTAAACATCAATTAGCTCAAACATTGTCTTTGAGGGCAACAAGCGCCAGTGTGTTCTTTCCTTGCTAACACACTCTTCAGAGCACCTCAAAGGAAAGGAGGACCAGACCAAGTCCATCAGGCCCAGGGTTAAATGCAGGACTCTTGGTGGAAAGTTCTCTCTAGAGGAGAAGATCCTCCACAGACCCTTTCCAGGTAAAGAACAGCTGAAGCCCGAAGCTGGAAAGTTTCTCTTTTGCGTCATTTAACCATATCCCACATACTCATGGCCAAAAAATCATTATCACAGTTTGATCCCCCATTTGAAAACCAGCAGCACTTCACCTAGCAGACATCCTGGCTCCATATTAATTCATTAAAATTGGGGCACATAATTGCATTGTCCTATATTCAACTGCCAGCTATTGCATTTTGTCACAGTGACAACCAGCTCTTAACCTCCTCTAGGTGACCTAGCAAAGGTTGGTGTTTGGCATTCAGGGATATCCCATCCATGGTTCCTTTCTCTTAACTCCCACCTGCTCACTGGTGGCCAGGAGGTAAGTGGCTACGAGGACTATGCCAGGCCTGTGTTCCTGACAGGGGGGAACCCTTTAGTGGCTTTTTAAACTACCCTTACAGATACATACACACAATATTAATTTATCAGATGATCTTCCTGTAACTTTATGCTCAACCAAGCCTATAAACACCGCCGTTGTCTTAACTATTCGTGTGTCTGAGCACCAGCAGCTACCCAGAAAGGCCAGGGGAAATTTTACTATTCATTATAATCAAAGAGAGCGCTCTACCAGCATTAAAACTGACACTAGTGTGTAGGGTCAGACACCCATGTGTATGAGGGACTGAGGACAAATAAGACGTTCGTATCAATGTGCCACATTGCTCCCTCCACAGGGTTCCCGAGGCATGAGACTAGAGCAGACCTCCATGGTCTTTGGCTTGTGTCTTCCACAGCAACAACCATATCACAAAACCTCTTCTGTAAAGTGGCCAGTCTTCTCATGGACTCAGCTGGATTTTAGCCACAATCTGATACTTCCTCCTGTTACCCCTTGCCCCCAGTGTAGCTTGCAGGTAAATGTGAAGAGGTGAGCAGCATGGGAGGGAAGCTCTAAAAATAAGCAGTCTTTTCAGTGTCTTGGAAATGTCCACTTTGAATAAGCTGATCTAGCAATTCGGTTCATGAGCTGAGCAGATCCTCCCCTCCCTACATCTTTTCAATAATATTCATTAGGTAACAAGTTGTTCACCCTCATTACAAGCTCAGACTCAGAATGCTCATTAATCACTGCCCAGGAACACTACACAGCACCAAGCAGATGTAATGTGGAAATCGGTGACTGCATCCTGAAGGAGAAGAGTGGAAGAAATAGTGCTGCAAGGAGAGAGGGAGCAGCTCAGTAGATCAAGGGCTGGAGCATTCCGGGACTGAAGAGGCAACTGGGAGAGTCTCACAGAAGTTTGGTTTTTATCAGTCAAGTGAACTACAAAAGTGAAGATGAACTACTTTTCATTTTGCAAGATCAAAAGCACAAGATTTGTTTAGAAGTGTACACTTAACTGAAAAAGAGAAAGCTGGTTATCAGATGGTGAGTAGCTGAAAAAGAACTAAGTATAGATATTCTGCACAGTGAAAAAAATATTTTTCTTGGAAGTACCAAAAGGCAGCTGCATATAGTGACTCTCACGTCACCTTCAGCACAGCTAGACGAAGGTGTGCCTGTTAGTGTGATATCCAAGTTACAGCCCTAGGTTTAAGAGAAAAACTGCTTATTAAACACAGGCTCCTAACATTCAGATCATATATCATTCTTAACACAGGTGTCTGTGAGCTACCTGAAGAAGATAATATTTGGGGTTTTTTTTTCCCCTTCCCTTGTTGGAAAACAGTGCAAGCACTAGATCTTGATATAGGAGGACAAAATTCCCTAGAAATAAAGAGAAAACAGAAGTAAATGAAAGTGTAGAAATAATAAATGAAAAAAACCAAACAACAAACCAAACCTCACACCTGTCTAAAAGACAAAGAACATACACAGCTAGGATTAATCCTTTTTTAAAGAAAGAAAGGAAAAAAAAACCGCCCACAACAACTCCAAACCCTAATGTTGGGCATATAGGCATACTAAAAGAAATAGTTTCAATTAAAGGTTGCTGTAGGCTGCCTTATACCTGAGAAAAACACTGTATTACAAATGCTAAACCACTAAGCCTCCTGTGTAAAACTAGTATTTGCTACATATTGTATGCTTGCCATTTTAACAACAGACAATAGGAGCAAAACTTAAGCATAGGAAGATTCAGTACTTTCTATAAGACTATAACTTAAACAAACCTGAATCCAGGAATTAAACAGACCTGTAGAACAGGGTGCCAAATATAGGAAAGTCAAAGAGCAATATTCTGTCTTTCTATGGGGAAGCCAAATTATGCTGCAGCACCCTTGAAATACGAGCAGTCTCCAGATGACATGGTATGAAATAGAGTTTAGTGTAAGACTTGCTGATTGTCACAGTGGTGACTGGCTTCTTGGAGAAAACTGGAATCCCGTGGGAGGGATTTGCCTGCTGTAACTTACGACATGTAAAGGTCAGTTGTCCAAGACTACACTAGTCGCTGCAAGTTCCCTACGCAATCAATAGAGAAAAACAGCTTGTGACGTACATGGATGTCATTTTTCCATTGGTTTTACAAGGCATCTGGCACAATTAGCTTAGGCTCCGATTTTTAAATCAGAGCTCAGAGCTAACTTACTGACATTTAAAGCCTAGTATTAAATCCTTTTCCAAACCAAGACTTCTAGAGGAAATCAAGGTTGAAAGAGCTGAGTAATCAACAGCAATGTGTAATTTCCCCCTTTCAAACTGCCTCAGTACCAGAAAACTGGAAAGCAGTAAATATGACCCAACTTTTTAAAAAGTGCTCCTTGGAAGGCCAGAGAAGCACACACCAGTGGGTCTGGCTGAAACTACTTTAAAGAATGGGATGAATGGACATATGATATGTGGGAGAAACAGCAAAGAAAAAAGTATGCCTTGCCGAATTATTAGGACTTTTTTTGAAAAATACAAGCATGGGAGTGACAAAGACCTACTAACACACTGTCCTTGGATTTCCATAGCCCTTCCAGGGCTATCACCAGGGATAGCTGAAGAAATGCAGCCACCTTGGGATAAAATGGCTGGTCCTGACAGAAATAGGTAGCTGCTTAAAAGATGGGAAAATAACGTATCAGTGGAAGGAGGTCAGCCATGGCTCAGGATACTTGTAAATGAACTGAAAGGACCATGAACGGTGAGATGGTAGTGCTGACGACATTAAGTGATCAGGATTGAACAGAGGGCTGAGTGCAAAATATCACAGATAAATCTGCCAACACTGACTAGATGAGCAAATGACAGCAGAAATTTGGTATAGGTAAACATAGAAATAAGCAACATAAGGAAAAGAGCCCTACGTTTACATCCATAATGATAGGTTTTGAGCTAGTTATTACTGCTCAGGAAAGAGTTCTTGAAGTCAGTGGATCAAAAGAGATTTAGGGTTTTATAACAGATAGTCCTATGGAAATAACAACTCAGTCAGAGGAAAAGGAAATGGATGCTTCAATGTACTAAGAAAGGAAAAGAGAGCAAAACCGAAAACAAGAGTCATGCCACTGTATAAATCCCTGATGTATCTCCATCCTGAACACTGAGTCATCCCCTCAGAAAGGCTAGTGTAGTGTTGGAAAAGGTTCAGAGAAGGTAACATGTACAATCAGAAGTCTGGAATAAGGAGCACAACAGAAAAAAAAAAAACGTAAAGGGAAAATAATGCACATTTGGCAGTGGACTGGAGAGGATAAACAGCTCTTCACTTCAGTATGGGAAACAAGGGGCATCAGGCTGGTGGCAGACTCAAAAGCATCAGAAGATAAGCTATGGACTCTCCATCACTGCAGAGGCTAAAATTAAGTGTGAACCTTCAAAGAAATAAGCAAAGCCATGGATGAAAAAGCTATTCAAAACCATTAGGTGCAAGGATACCATCCTCTCCCATAAGGTCCCTGTCCTGCAAACCACTAGAGCCTACAAGGACACATTGGAGAGGTATCCCTCTTCTTCCTCTCTTTTTATCCTCTTTTGCATCTGCAGTGGCGACTGGTCTGAGCAGAAGCATCCTGTGGTCATGCCTTGTCTCCAGGAAAGTAAAAGTCTGACTGCTGCAGGTAGTGAGTGAAAATAATTGTAAATCGTATCATTTCACAGAAACTGAATCCAACAGCAAGAGTTGTATACTTTTTTTTTTCTTCTTTCAGGAGGGCTTGTTATATTAAACTATTTTGTACATATTTGATCTCTTCTACTACTTTAAGGGGCTACTAGACTGACTTAACATTTATTGTAGAGATAAAAATGAGAGGAAACCTGATTTTTAACACTAGAATATCATTTACTATCTGGATGTGCATAACCAAGAAAAATTATTAGGTATGGACATAAAGTTGTAGAGTTTGAGCCTAGAGGTCATTGAAGGATGCCTATACAAATATAGCTCCAGGTTGTAAGCCATGCAGGCAGCCTGTGCAGAAGATAAAGCATACCTTTCGGCAACTATTTCTCCAATTACTCGCTGAGATAGAAACGTATCTTCAGAATAAAATGCATATCCTGGGTAGATGTTGCCTTTGTATTGCATTGGACATTCACATTCAGTATGTTCCCATCAGGCTCCTAAGTCCTTTTCAGAATTAGTATTTTCCACATCCCTCCTTTTTCCTCACCCTGCTCCTGTCTATCTGTTCATCATGATCCGCACTCATGGTTTCTAGATGAATAGTCTTGGAATGTCAGTTCTTTGTTTGGCCAGATCATTAACCACCATAAAAATTCACGTAACAAACTTTGCACTTACCAATATTTTTCAAGGAATAATTTTATGAAATATTCACAGATTATTGAACTGTTCTACCTTTGTTACTCACATTTATTAAGCATGGATGCTGCACCTTCTGCTTTTATATAAACTCCGAACAAAGGTAGGCTACACTTCCCGTGCAACTACTCTTCCTTTACCCCAGAGTCATATTGGGTTTGAGGTTTGGTTTACTTTTAATCCTACAAAATCCTATATCCTATAAAATGTCTAGGGATATTCATGTCCCATTTAAGAAAAGCTGAAGCCAGAGATCAAACCCACTTTTTCATGGAGTGAATGTATTTTCTACGGAAAGTTGCCCAGTTCTATTCCGGCAGATACCCTTTCAGGATTTTCCCTTGCTTTGCTTTGCACAGATTTCTTTCCCCGGGGAGTGCAGATCCCACTGAAGTATGTCACATTCAACCTCAGAAGCTTTCAGTGTGTTTTCTTCCTGCTTTTATGCCAACAATTTACCCCCATGAAAACAAGAGGAAGATTTGATTTTCAAAGTGTATCTGTGAGGAACTTTAAGCTGCTGAGGGAGTGACAGGCTGTAATTTGCTGAATAACGCAGTTTGTACCTTCTTTTGATCCCTTTACTGCTACCAGAAAATTGGTCCAGGGTATCAGGTCCAGGATATCAGGAAAACAGCAGAAATACAAAGTTACAGTGGTGCTCTTCAGAGCACACTCCTCTTCATCACAGATCTGGGCATAAATTGGGTGTGAGAGAAGGTGTGTTTAGGCTGCTGGGTCTTAAATTAGGGAAGGAGCAGAGGAACCCTCATTCTGGGGAGCTGAATTACATATCTATATCCAGTCACCAGTAGTCACCAGGTTTCATTGCTTTCTCTGTGGTTTCTCCAGTGGCAGCATCTTCCGCGTGTTCTCAGACTGCCAAGTGAGGTTGTGTATGTGATGAAATACAGATGTTGTCCCCATGAAACATGCTCTTGATCAGGCTTGAAAGGACACCAATGTGTGTAGAAGTCAAAGTCAAAGAAGTCAAAACTCCCCAATACTGAAGCATGATGTTGGAAGGATCCACCTGCTTCTACTGTCTCCTGAGCAACCCACAAATACAGAAGGAAGAGCCTCTGAGAAAGCAGGACTAGAGATCATTTATCATGATGCTTCTGCCATTTGAGACAGGATTTTGTTTTCTTCATTATAAGTAGGTATTAGATAATGAATAGTTTTGCTGCTTAGGTGACTGGAAGCAACCACCAAAAATGGGCTGATGGCACAAAATAATTGAGCCATGAAGATCTGGAGGCCAGGTAGCACTTTGGCAAGCAGGAAGCCAGTTCAAGCAAATATAGGACAAGTTGATTGATACATCAGTACTATATGCAATGACCAAAGATTGAGGGGTTTGCTGAAGCCATTACCACAGATAGTTGAAAAGAAACATTTCCCCAGTACCCAGAAAGGCTATCACTTTTAGGAAGGGGATGGGCTTTGTATAGTCAGGTTCTGGTCAAGTGCAGATCACAAAGCACTTGGCAAAGAAAGAACAGGGAAGAGGAAGGCAGTTTCCCAAGATCTCCAAGCATTCCAGAGTTGGAGTGAAAACAGGTGCAATATTTGGTCATTTCCAGCCTAGTGCTCTTTGCATAGGCCACACTGCATCCAGTTTATAAATGGGAAATACATTAACAGTTTTTAATTAAAATGGCAATTAAGTCTTGCTAGCATGCTTGCAATCTCTTCAGAAGAATTCCGCCGTTTGCCTTGCACACACTTGCAGCATGGGGTGGCTGAGAGGATCATACCTTCCCGCTGGCTACAAGCTCTTCAGAAGGGACAGACAAGAAAGGAGAGGTGGTGGGGTGGCCCTGTATGTTAGGGACTGTTATGAATGTCTAGGACTTAACCATAGTGACGATACAGTTGAGTGTCTATGGCTCAGAATCAGGGCAAAGGCCAACAAGGCAGATGTTGTGGTGGGGGTCTGTTACAGACCACTCAATCACGACAGAGAGGTAGATGAACCATTCTATAAGCAGTTAGGAGAAGTCTCGCGATTGCATGCCCTTGTTCTTGTGGGGGACTTCAATTTCCCAAATGTCTGCTGGGAATACAACACAGCAGAGAGGGAACAGTCCCGGAGGTTCCTGGAGTGTGTTGGGGATAACTTCCTCACTCAGCCGGTGAGTGAACCTACCAGGGAAGGTGCCCTGCTGGATCTGCTCTTTGTGAACAGAG
>JAVKLA010000088.1:958182-981168 GCA_034782735.1 Sagittarius serpentarius
TGGGTGGGGGTTTCTCTCACACCCCAATCCCCTCTCCATCGCAGGTTCCCCTCTTAACTCCGTTATCCCAGAGGCGCCGCTGCCGCCGTTGCTGATGGGCTCGGCCTTGGCCAGAGGCGGGTCCGGCTTGGAGCCGGGGAAGCTTCTGGCAGCTTCTTGCAGGAGCCACCCCTGCAGCCCCTCCCCCACTACCAAAATCCCACCACCCAAACCCAAAACAGTGGTACCTTAGTATTTCACAGCCCTCAGTGGAGCACGAACCTGCCCAATCTCATTTTGAACACAAGTAGGCCTTCCATCATGCATAACTACCTGTGGCAAATTTCACAGAGTACCTGTTGTCATGGTTTAACCCCAGCTGGCAACTCAGCCCCACACAGCTGCTTGCTCACTCCCCCCCGGTGGAATGGGGGAGAGAATCAGAAGAGCAGAAGTGAGAAAACTCATGGGTTGAGATAAAGACAGTGTAATAGGGAAAGCAAAAGCCCTGCCCACAAGCAAAGCAAAACAAGGAATTCATTCACCGCTTCCCATGGGCAGGCAGGTGCTCAGCCATCTCCAGGAAAGCAAGGCTCTATCACGTGTAACGGTTACTTGGGAAAACAAATGCCATCACTCCGAATGTCCCCCCTGTTTATATACTGGGCATGACGTCACGTGGTATGGAATACCCCTTTGGCTCATTTGGACTAGCTGGCCTGGCTGCGACCTCTCCCAGTTTCTTGTGCACCCCCAGCCTCTGCTGGCAGGGCAGTATGAAAACCTGAAAAGTCCTTGACTTAGTATAAACACTGCTTAGCAACAACTAAAACGTCTATGTGTTGTCAACATTATTCTCATCCTAAATCCAAAACACAGCATTATGCCAACTACTAAGAAATTAACTTTACTCTAGCCAAAACCAGGACAGCTCTGTATTACATGGAGAACCTCCTTCCTTCTGTTTGTTTTGAACCTGCTGTCTGATAGCTGAGTGTAACTGGCTATGGAAGAGAAAATGAACAATTATTACAATTATTCCTTAGTTGGCCATTCCCTTCATCTCATACTTTTGTAGTTATCTATCCCACCTCTTCCTTCCCCTTCCCCCATCCAGGTATCTTTCTTTCCGGATGAAGAATCATAGTGTATGTGGCTGTTCCTTGAATAGAAAACCCTTTCATCACATGTGCTGCCCTTTTCTGGTTTTTTTCAAGTTCTGGTGTATCCTTTTTGAGTTGGGGATCAGAACCGCACAAACTGGTCAGCAGGTGCTTGCATCGTGGGGCTTGCTGTCACACTGTCTTTTGTTGTTATAATAGTTTCTAACATTTTTTTCACTAATTTAATTCACTAAGCTAATTTCAGTTGCTACCACCCTTGCCTGTGGATGTTGATAACTTCATTACCAACCTGTGTTTTGTATGTTTTAAACATTTATTTGTGTAAGGACCTTCCCTCTCATTCCATGGTAGCTTAACTCCTTTAAGATTTTTTGGTGAGACTTTGTAAAATGCCTTTAGAAATGCAAATACACTATCAGCTGGATCTCCCTTATCCTCATGCCTATTGACTTCTTCAAAGAACTACACTAGGCTGTAAAGCATGATTTCCCTTTACAGAACTGCATGGACTCTTCCCCATTATACTTTATTTATCCATGGATCCTCTTTTATATTACAATTTCTATCAATTAGCCTGGTATAGATGTGCTACCAGTCTGTAGTTTCCTGAACCTTACATAGGATCCTCTTTAAAAATTGAAACCACATTAGCTACCTTCAAGTGTCTTGACACTGAGACATTTTTACATTTCAGCTTGCACACCAGTTATTAATTCAGCAATTTCACAGTGGAGTTCTTCAGGTACTCTTGGAAGAATATCCTTTGGTCTTGGTGATTTGTTGTAATACCTTTTGATATGCTTCATGATCTACTTCAATATGAGAATGATCCTCTGATGTGTCCCCTTATAAAGAAAGAGTAGCTGTGCAGGAGCCTCCTTGACCTCTTCCATGGTACAAACAGCTGCAACCATTGTATTAGTTTTTTTCTGTGCACTTATTTCTCTAAATTTTTATTATCCTTTTGCATTTCCAGTACCCTTTTTGCCTCTCTGTTATGTTGTGCTGGCTTATCTTGGTCTTTCTGAATTCCTTTGGGCAAGTGATATGCATTTGCTCAGAGCTCCAGTGTGGTATCTCTGGTTTCTACACCATAGACAAGGATTTCACTCCTCTGACTGTTCCTTTTATTCTCTTTTTAAGACTAGAGAGATAATAGGGAATAATTTTCTTTTAGTGCCCTTTCTTGAAGTTAAACATATTGCAATGGTTTTCTTTATTTTTCTTATTCCAACATAGCTGCTGAATATAAGCACTTTATAATGGCTATTGTAGATGGCTTTCCACAGTAATATTTCAGTCAGGTACTGTGCATTTGGTTGCACTGGATGCAACCATGTTAAGAATTAGTTTTCCTCTTGCACTTTCTCTGACTGATTGTTCCATTTTGCGTGGCATCATGCTGTAGTGTGAAATTTATCCAATACACCTGAGTAAATAAAGCTGAGAGAGAATGTTACCAATATATGTTAGTTTATCGGTTTCTTTGAGTCTAATTCCATTCACTGTAAGGCTAGCTTGTAATAGTAAGAAAATGACCTCATGCTTCTGACAGTAAGACATGCTTGTGGCTATGAAAGAATTAGGGCCTTGTAGCATGCAGGAATTTCTATTAGCAGATAGGTACTTCTTTTTCATGATCCAGGAAAGCTAAGGCCAGCAGTCCTGAGCACAGAAGGCTGAACAAAGTAGGTACAAGTCCACAAGTCCTTGTCTGATTCCATTTCTGACACAAAAATCTTTTTAAATAAATCCTTTTTTTCCATTACACAAGCTTTACTGTTGCAAAAAATGCAGACAGGGCTACAAAAATATTTATCAGGACAGCTCCATTTGCTATGTATACAATACAGAATATATATGAAACAAATAAATACAACCAGCGAACAACAACCAATCCATCCTTCACTTCTTTCTAGTACAGTGGCAAGGCGAGTCACGTATGAACTCGTATTGTCCATTTCATTTATTACTCTAGGCTGACCCATATTCTGCTTCACAAGCTTTCCTAAATTTTTTTCACCTTAAAATAATTTAAGTTTCTTGCCCCTACTGCAGTTTCTAAAGTCATGCCAGGATATAATTCCATAATGGTTTTGTTTGGGTTTTTTCTGCCTTCCAGTCTAAATTTATTCATGACCACTTCGATCTTATTCTAGCATTATCCTCTAACTTACATGTTCCTTTTTGGTTCTTGTTATTTACTCACCCGGTGTATTTTAAAGAACCATCGTATCGACTCTGAGACATTGTTTTGCTAGGTTAAATAGGTCTGGGAGCTTCTGAAGTCATTGCAGCCAGAGCCAGAATGGCAGTGTCTAAGAGCCACTGTGATTTTCTTCTGCTGTTTGTTAAAGAAGTGGTATCAGAGCACTGAACTTCATATTGGAGTCATGTGACTAATAGTTTAAATAACAGCAAATCTATACCAGTTCTTCATTACCCTTGAGTATCCTCCAGTTATGCATTAAAGAAATGTGACCCACAATTGCTAGCCCTATGTTTTATAATTTTATCAAAAAGGACTTGATGTTACTTAATTGATTTGTTTTCTTGTGAAAATCAAGTGTCATTACCTTTCATGTCATTTATAGTGGTAGATGGCAGACAGACCCACTTACAATCAGTATCCTAACACAGTAATTTAACCATTAGGTGCTGTAGGGACATAAAATGGTGTTGCCTGTCTTGGGTGTTTGTACGGTGATACATCCTCTCTCTTACTGCAGAGTGACCCCCAGCCCCCTTCCTTGCTATGGCTGAAGGATCTTAAACCTGAGATACAGCTCTGCTGTTCTTGTACCTGAGACCAAATAATTAATTTGGCTGTAGTCAGTCTAACATTTCATTTATTGCTCTAAAGCTTCTAGGGAGCCGAGTGCATCTCTGAGTGCTCAGGAATTCTTTGTGTCCTGGGAGATGCCGTTTCAAATGAATGCCTTTGCAAGGCTCAGAAGGAGTTCAGCCTGCAGTCTAGCATGAACTGTGCTTACATTTCAAGCTGAAATCATCACACAAATTAAGCAGGAAAATGGGATTTTGATCCAACCAGCAAAAAGAGGGTCCCTGAATTCCTAATTTGAAGTCTTAATGGCCTTCTTTTCTATTCCTACCATCTCTCCCCTCCTCTCCTTCCCCTACCCCCCTGCCAGCCCCTCCTCCCCTTCCTTACATAGTAGTCTGGATGGGATGCCGTCCATCGGGCAGAATTATTTATGAGAGTTCTGCAAATGTAGATGTACTGTTTCCAGCTAATAGAACTCAAATCACTTGCACTGCACCATTAGAGAGGAAACCTACCCAAGTAAATTATATACACGCCATAAATGGAAGCAGTTGTAGTGTTTTTATGACTCTATAAAACTCTGAAAGTTTATTGCTATTGAACAAACATGTAATCTGATTCTTAAAGCTGAATATTAGAAACCAATAGGGTCCAAAACCTGCATTTACCTTCAGACCTATTGCCATGCTGGTCATACCATGGAAATTGTTTTTCAGTGGCAGGTTTTGAGAACCATTAATAAATCCAGGACTACGTTCTAGAAGATGTCCCAGCTGGCCCAAACACAGGGCAATATCAAAATTCAGTGGAGCAAAGAAGTAGCTCCAGTTTAATATTCTCTTTGTTTATAAAGAGGTCCTATGAGGACTTCAATAAAGAGCTGAAAAGCAAAGATGTTTTGGACTTCTTAAAAACAGCATTCTGCAGCCCACTGCCTGTGAAGAAAGGAAAGTATAAAGTTGTTTCTATTTCATGACGAATAAGCTGATAAAATACTGCATAAACAAACAAACCTAGGCCAAGATGGAAGATTGAAAGTTGGGGTTGTTGACCTGATTTACAAGTATTTGTGAGCCATTGGCAGTACAGCTGATTTTTCTAGGGTTGGTGAGATTCATCTGAACAAAAATGTATGCACAGCTGTGCACTGAGCTGAGCTATGCCTTGCGAGGATTAGTGGGACATCACTTCTGTGGAGGCAGGACAGTGTCTGTGATCAAAGCTCTGATTCATGATTTCTTTTTCTCATGCCTCTGCCCCGTACGGTTATTTTTACTTGCACCATTTCCATTTGAAGACAGCCTGGTCTTTCAGTGGGGTGAGTGAGCATGAAAATGTTTGAACTGCTCAAGGTCTATGTTCTTTCTCTCTTTTTCAGCAATATGCAGGGCCTGTGACACTTTGGTTTTGTTCTCATGGCCTACAATTTTCTGCCAGCAATGGTATCTCTCTGGGAGCAGAGGGAGCACGGACAGCTCTCAGGGAGCATCTCTGAAGGGTTAGAGGAGGACCTCTGGGCTGCAGAGAGTCAAGGACTCTCTGTCCCCATCTGACAGACCCTTTCTTTCTGACTGGGAGATTTTACCCCCACGGCGCCCCATTGCTCTGGAACCAGTGTACCTTGGGTTTGCAGCTTGTTTGGGCAGGACAAAGGCACATCAAGCCAGGGAATGAGTTGTTTTTTCCATAGAAATTATCTCAAACCCTTGGTAGGGGAGGATGGAGAAAAGAAAGGATAGGGACAGCCCTCTGGTTGAGTACCTGCACTTCTCCAGTGTCTAGGATGGAGGGGGGATTGGAACATCTAAGCCCTTCACTTCCTTAGTTACTTTGCTCAGTGATGAAGAGCAAGGATGGCTTGAATTTGGTATTCTAATCACAGGCTTATTCCAGAGCCCTTCCAGCAGCAGCCTGGATGAGTGGTGAATGTTCAGCGAAGCTGAAGGCCTGCTGTGATGTGGCCCTTTACACAAAGTGTGCTGGAGTGATGGTGGGAGTGCACAAGGTGATACGTATGCTAAAAGGGCCTGGAGTGGGAAGATGCAAAGTGTTGTGGTGTAGCTGTTGCACGCCCATGTGCTACAAATGAAGTGCAGTGAACCCCTTTGAGGCTTGAGACTATGGGTGGCTCTAGTAACATCAGTCTAGACATAGCTAAAATCAAACATCATTCTTTTTTGTTTCCTTTGAAGAAAGAAAAGTGCTATTCCTGGTTAAATGCTCAGATGGATAAAATGTAGAGGAAACTTCAAGTATTTTTAAGATATTTTTATAAATGGAGGGGGGGCTCCTTGCATTCAGTAAGAGCAACAACAGACTCATGAAGGCCACTTAACTGTGTCTGTTATTAGATGTGTCTTGGAGAACCTTCCAAGCACCCTGCAGAGCCAGCACTGTGGCTGGACACTTGCGTCAGCATCTGGAGGGTTAAAAATCAAGACGATGAATTTCCAACTCACCAGTAGTGACAATAGTCCATAAAGATTTAGTAGTAACAACAGCAACAGTAAGTAAAATACTGTGATGCTGATGGTGAAGGAGAATTGAGAACAAGACAGCCTGTATTTTTAGCTAAAGGAAGTAACGATGGTTATCAGTGACCAGTGATCAACTCTTCACTATTAGCTGAGTTGCAAAAGAATTTCAAGTTTAACTGTCACCAATAATTAGCCTTAAATATATCATTGAAGAGAAAGTCAAATTAATGAATAAGAAAATGGAAAATTTATTCCAGCAAGGCATCCACTTTCTTCAGTACGTGTGGTTTGGTAGAGGGCATCAGTGACGCCCCAGTCAGGAATGTGCTCCCTCACCCTCTCTATCCATGTGCAGACCATGTACATGTGATTCAAACTGCATGTCCAGCTAGCTGGAGGTGGACAGCAGCTGGAGGATCTGGGTGCTGCAGTCACTCTGCACATGGCAGGTTCTACCTTACAGCTCCTAGTCACAGTTTCGGAGTCTATAGATAATTTCCTTATGGAAGAACCAGTTTAATTTTAGGAACATGGGGCTTTTTTTATGTTACCAGCACATTACGAAATGCACGTGGTGGCAGCTGTTAAACCTAATGACACCCGCAGCAGGGAAGAAAACAAAGTATCACCTTCAAAAAGAACAAGGGAGGACCATGGACGGATGTAAGTGGCTGAGAATGTTGGATTTCCAGACAATATAGCCCAATATAGAATGAGAGAGGACTGGGATGAATGAGGCCATGTGACTCCTAATTACAAGAGAGATTTTTTAGAGAAGATCTTTCCCTAAGGAAATAGCTCCAAATAGCAAGGGCAGATGAACTGTCCTTGCACAGGACTGACAGCAAGGAAAGCATGGCAACCCAGGGTCCTTCTGTGTACCCACTAGAGCAGAACCATGATAAAGGCTCAGACTAAACGGATGCAGGAAGCAAAGTCACAGATGGATCAGGGAAAATGCAAGCATTATGATTCATTTACTTTTGTGTGGAAAGCAATAAATACCAATGTTTGTTCTCTTGCAAGTAGGACAAGTGGAAGGGAGAGCTGTAGATGGTCTGGATGTGGAGCTGTCCACAACCTTCGTAAAGAATGAAACCCATCAATGCATGCAGGGACTGAACGTGTCCAGAGATGTCCAGTGAAGAATCCACAGTGTGAATTCAGCTGATCCAGGCTGGCAGGATGCCTGCAGCAGAGAAGGCATCTGCCAGGCATTTGCTTTCTAATTCTTAAAATCTGTCACCAACTGTGTTACCATGGGGTTGTTGAACACACAGAAATAACAACTCAGTCATACTGATAAGCAGCAATGTTAGGCTGGAGAAAGGCAGCCCTCTTCAAGGACAGTGTGAACACCACTGGGCATAACTGGACCATTAAGAAGGAAGCTGTGAAACAGAAGGTGTTATCACCTAGGCGGGGTAGGAGTTGGTACTCGCAGCAGGGCATGGAGGAGCAGGGTAATGCGGCACTGCAGTACTGTGGCATTCCTCACATAAATGGGGAGGGACAACAGTGTTGTTGGGATTTGGGCAGCACGCAGACAGAGTCTAAAGCTATATTCTGCGGATGGATGTTAGAAATAATAGACCCTGATGCAGCCTACGAGACGGCTGGAACGCGCCACACCATTAGCCCTGGTGGAAGAGGGACTGGTGAGTCTTTGATTAGAGCCCTTGTTACACCTGTGGAAATTGTTCAGAGTGGGCAGCAGCCAAACAGAAGTGCGAAAATGTCAGGTGAACTGAGAGTCTGCATCAACCACAAGTACTGAACCTTTAAGAAACATGCTCTTCATTTCCTGTGCCTGGGGACCTATGTCTAGGTAAAGAAACACCATGGACTCTTTTCTTGAGAGCCTGTTCAGAAACAGTGGGAAGGATGAGTTGTCCTGTCAGCTGAGGGTTTGTCCATGTGTACCAAGGCTACCTATACAGGTGACCAGCACTTGGTTCTGAAGGAGCTCCCTCACCACCGCAGCCAGGTGCCACAGTGATTCTCAGGCATCCAAGCTGTCAGTGGTGAGATTCCTGCTGCTGGAGAAGAAAATGTCAAGGAAGAGGGTCACCAACTCCTAAAATCAGTAGTGGGAGTGAGATAATGCAATGGCTGCAGGTAAGGTGAAGCAGGTGAGAACTGGGGCCCCTTATGTTGAATGCCTGATGGCTGGAAGGAGCTCTTTCTGAAAGACAAAGCACCCTGATGTTATTTGTAGGCCAGTAGGGAAGGGTAGCTTCTTCACTGATGGATGAAAAGATCCATTAACATCCACATCTGTCTTACAAGGTCATGTGAAAACATACACACTGATATAACCACGGTCTCTCCTTTCCTTCCTATCCAATTTTTTCATCCATGTAGACCTGTAGAGCTGAATGGACGTCTGATAGCAGGTATGATTTCAAAACACACTCTTTTTGCCAAGCCTGAGAAGTTTCAAATCTGAACTGCAGGCAGATATCCCCTGAAATCTCTCTGAATTTCCAGAACAGAAAGACACCAAGACTCCATGGTCAGCCGCTCCAGGGCAGCCAGGCCTGGAGGATGCCTGAGGGCCAGGGAGTCCGTGTGCCTGCCGGGGACATAGAAAACGATGAGTTTTAACCAAGGTTTTGCAAGGACTATCAGTCCTGGAGACCTGCACAGGCTCTGCCATGGATGACATTTCTTCTTCTGTGGGGGCTAATTGTTTTTCTGCTGAACAGCTTGATCAGCCAGTTTTGTGCAATAAACTCCCTAAGAAAACAAACAAACAAACAAACAAAAATGTGTACTTCCCTTGGTCCTGTGCTTTTGCAGAATGACTGCTTATTCTTATACTGAGGCAACTAGTTTAACTCATTAATTCTGTACAGGGGCAAACGGTGTGGCATTGAGATGAGGAGATAATCTGCCCTTATAGGTGCTCACCAAGCCACTTACCATCATTTTTCAATGGTCCTGGCTGACCGGGGAGGTCCCAGCAGATTGGAAGCTGGCTAATGTGACACCCCCCTACAACAAGGGCCGGAAGGAGGATCCGGGAAACTACAGGCCTGTCAGTCTGACTTTGGTGCCGGGGAAGCTGATGGAGCAGATCATCCTGAGCGCTATCAGGCAGTACGCCCAGGACAACCAGATGATCAGGCCCAGTCACCATGGGTTTACAAAAGGCAGGTGCTGCTTGACTAACCTGATCTCTTTCTACAACATGGTCACCCACTTAGTGGATAAGGGAAAGGCTGTGGATGTTGTCTATTTGGACTCTAGTAAGGCCTTTGACACTGTGTCCCACAGCATTCTCCTGCAGAAACTGGCTGCTCATGGCTTACATGGATACACTCTTTGCTGGGTAGAAAACTGGCTGGAAGGCCGGGTCCAGAGAGTGGTGGTAAACGGAGTTAACTCCAGTTGGCGGCCGGTCACGAGTGGCATTCCCCAGGGCTCAGTATTGGGGCCGGTCCTGTTTAACATCTTTATCAATGATCTGGACGAGGGGATCGAGGGCACCCTCAGTAAGCTTGCAGACAACACCAAGCTGGGTGGAAGTGATGATCTGCTTGAGGGCAGGGAGGCTCTGCAGAGGGATCTGGACAGGATAGATTTATGGGCCAAGACTAACTGTATGAGGTTCAATAAGGCCAAATGCTGCATTCTGCACTTTGGCCACAAAAAGCCCCGGCAACGCTACAGGCTTGGGGAGGATTGGCTGGAAAGCTGCTCCGCAGAGAGGGACCTGGGGGTGTTGATTGATAGCTGGCTGAACATAAGCCAGCAGTGTGCCCAGGTGGCCAAGACGGCCAATGGCATCCTGGCCTGTATCAGGAATAGTGTAGCCAGTAGGACCAGGGAAGTGATTTTACCCCTGCACTCAGCACTGGTGAGGCCTCATCTCGAGTATTGTGTTCAGTTTTGGGCCCCTCACTACAAGGAGGACATGGAGGTGCTGGAGCGTGTCCAGAGACGGGCAACGAGGCTGGTGAGGGGTCTGGACCACAAGTGTTACGAGGAGCGGCTGAGGGAGCTGGGGTTGTTTAGCCTGGAGAAAAGGAGGCTGAGGGGAGACCTTATCGCTCTCTACCACTACCCGAAAGGAGGTTGTAGAGAGGTGGGGGTTGGTCTCTTCTCCCAAGGAACAAGCAATAGGACAAGAGGAGACGGCCTCAAGTGGCTCCAGGAGATGTTTAGGTTGGATATTAGGAAGAATTTCTTTACTGAAAGGGTCATTAGGCATTGGGATGGGTTGCCCAGGGCAGTGGTTGAGTCCCCATCCCTGGATGTTTTTAAAAGTCGTGTAGCCGTAGTGCTTAGGGACATGGGTTAGTGGGGGACTTGTCAGTGTTAGGTTAACAATTGGACTAGATGATCTTACAGGTCTTTTCCAATCTAGGCAATTCTATGATTCTATGCTTAGGCTGTGGATGAGTAGCAGGCAAGAAAGCAGCTGCCTGCCTTGCGCTGGCTGTGCAGGCAGGGAGGAGGAGTGGTTGGTACCCTTTCCCAGGGAGCCCAGAGGAGCCTGCGGGAGCACAGGGTGAGGAAGGCAGGTAGGGCACGTCCCAGCTCACAGGACCAAATGTATGGCACCTCGGAGCTGGTGAAAAGAAGGAGACTTCTCACAGGGACCCAGTGGGAACTGTGATTATTGCAGTTGGAGATGGAGTTTCTGGAGTGATAGCAGGGCTGTAGGAAGGACCCACCTGCAATGCACAGAGTAAGGGGGAGGTTTTTTTGAAAGCTCTTTCCTTCCATCACAGTGTATGTTACTCCTTTACAAATATTTGTCATTCTAAGTTGTTTTCAAATAACATTCACATATGACATTTTAAATTCTTCTGGATGATTTAGGATCTTACCATAGAGAATAAAGCATATATTAATATTATGCTTAACCCTTTAAAAGACACTTGGGAATGGAAACTCCAAGGAAGTAAATTTATGATATTTTGCAAATAAGATTTCATGGAAAAAGAGTACAAGCAAAAAAGGAATGAAGGAGACCAGATACTTACAAAAAGGGACTGAGAAACGGCCCTAATGCAGGACAAAAAATAAATCATTGTAATAGAAGAAACTTGTGGCCGCACTGGGTAATTTTCAGTGACTTGGAAACAAAAAAGGAAACACATCACAAGTGGAAACTAATTGTGAAAATGTATTAGCAGAAGGTCAGTATGCAAGAGAAGAGAATGAATTATAATTAGTAAGGGACAAAAAGTAGCAAGAAAATAAATATTTAAGAATGAGGAAAATGAAATAAATCCTTAGATAATTCCACACAGAGTAAATAATAGATGATATGGAGAAACCTTAAGTATTCAGTGCATCCCTCACTTAAAAATAAAATGGTTTATTTTACCAATATTAATGCAATTAATTTTAAGAAAAGAAGAAAGAAAACAGGAGTTCATTCCGGAGTGCTGAAGGGAGTATCCTCAGCAGTCAGAGAGCCATTCGCCTTTACCTGTAAGAGCATACAGAGTGATATCCTAGAAGACTAGGAAGGATTAAGTGTAACATCTGCCATTAAAAAGGAGTTAATTGAGGAACCTGGGGAAATACAGACAGGTCAGTCTAACCTTAGTACCTGGAAAAATACTGGAACAAGCGTTTAAGCAGCAGTTTATAAGCACCTGGGGGATAATAAGGTAATACGGTAAGAGCCCACATGGATTTGACAAAAACAATTCATGTCAAGACGATCTAATTTCCTCTCCTTGGCAGGATAACTGGTCTAGTGGATAGGGAAAGCGGTAGATGTGATGTATCTTGGCTCTATGAAGGCTTTTGACATAGTCCCACATGGCAATTTTGCAAGTGTGCTTGGGAAATACGGTCTGCAGGAAACTACCATAGTGGATAAACAGCCCTGAAAACATTACTTGGGCACTAGCCCTAGGTGGTTCACAGCCCACTTTGGAAGATTTTTCAAGCAGGGCTCTGTCTTGTGCTGCATGCTAGTCAGTATTTTCTTTTATAGCTTTTACAGTAGAATACAGTAAAATTTGTACAACATATTCTGGCAACTCAGGCAGTGTCTTGACAGGTGAGATGGACCCCCGATACCTGCTCATTGGAAACTGAATTGATTTGTGCTCATGCCTTGCCCAAACCTGGCAATTATCAACCCAGACCTTGTACTGACCTCCTACAGTTTGGCAAAATACACCTCCTCACCCTGCAGCTCTCTGACCTCCTTCCTCGTGGCCATCTCTTCGGAGTGCCTGTGCCTTTTGCAGTACTCCAGGCTACTGTTTCCGCAGTAGCAGTCACCAGTCTGATAGGCTTCTAACATAGTAAACTTATCTAACGTCAGGGAAGGTTTAGAGGAATATTTACCGAATTTGGAAACATAAAAGATGACTAGTGAAATAAAACACAAAACACAATTGAATTTGTATCGAGCTACAAGGGAAATGTCTTTTTTTTTCCCATGTAGCTCACTTACAATGAACGGTGGAGTTTAACACTGTAGGGAACTGTTACCTGGCAATAGTCTCCAACTGGCCCATCCTCATGATAACACTCTCTCTTTCCCCTCCTTAGATACTCCATCGAATTTTCTTCCTCTGCTCTTAAGCAAATGTATTTCCTAGAAAAACAGGCCTGTGAAAGAGCTGGAGGAGTTGTGTGTGCATCCTTCCCCAAAGTAGGAAGAGCCATATCTGACATGTTTCTTCCACATCTCCAGTGATGGAGTTGCCTCAGCCCTTGTGTCCTACACCTTCTGGGAGCATCTCTGTCACATCCGGGTAGCACCTCTACCCATGTTCTTGGCAGGAAGCCCTTACATTTCAGTGTAAAGTGTTCCCTGTCTGCTTTGGCAGATGATTGGTAACCTTAACACCTCGTAAGCTTTGTAAATATGCCAAACATTTTACAGTATAAAAATATGAATGGCACAACTCTTTTTAGTGCTGTGACCTCTGATGTGTTCTCAGCTTTCCAAGAGTTCACTCACAGCCTCTCTTAATAGTTCAGAAGGGAGATAACAGACAGAATTTGGACCAGGGGGTTTCTGAGACACGAACACTCTAAAGATTTCAATGTATTCTGGAGGATGGGATCAGAACACGATCTTGATGAACTGGAGGCATGACCCAAATAAATGCAATCAAATTCAGCAGAGACAAATGCAAACAGCTTAGTCTCGGATTTAGGCAGGTGAGGTTACCCTTGCCATCAAAGCTGGTTTGAGAATTTTCTCTCTGTCCCTGCCTCCAATCTGCTCATTTCTGCCTTAGTATAAGTTTGTTGCCCTTTTAGGTGTGATGATCAACTGTTTGTGGGGCTGCTTGGCAAAACAGCTCCCTGAGACAACTCAGAATAAAAATACTTCTTCCTTATTTATAAAGTATTATATCTAACCTGGTTCAGTTCTCTGCTCTGGTTCATAGCACAGCCTCACACGCAGTTGTATCTGTGGGGGAAGCAATCTGCAGAAGGGAGAAACAAATGAGCTGCCAGGAACACGGAAGCAGAAACGCCATTACTGAAGCCAAGTTTCATGCGCATACATTTTGACGAAGGAGAAATTAGATGTACAAATACAATATGGGGAATAGCATGTTAGCAACAATACAGCACAACCTAAGCTCAGAGTTAGAGTCTACCACAAACTCGGTATGAGCTAGTGGTGCGATGCCTTTGCAAAAAATAAGCAGATAAACAGCAGCCAGCAACTGAAACCTGTTTGTGGAATGTAGTAGCAGGAGGCATTAAGAGATAGGAGGTCATCAGCTTAGTGCTGTGGCTTTTCCTGTCAATGGACTTTAATAATCATACTGGTAGCTTGGAGGGAAACCAGAAAAAGAGGTCCCATGTGGAGAAATTGGTAAATCAGAGGAATTGGTAAATTTTCTCTTCTAGAAAAGAGAGGAAGCAAAGGAAGACATACCAATCCCCTACAACATAAAAATAATTACAAAGACAGCAATAGCAACTTGCTCTCCATCTTATATAAGGTGAAAGAGCAAAAACCAAACAGCTGATTTTACATAAAAAAAATTCAGCAATATAATAAGAAAAAACCCACTGCCCATCAAGATAGAGAAGCACAGGCACAGTCTAGGCACAATTATATTGGCACAAATGCAGGAAAGAACCATATTAAAACATCTATTAAGGGCTGATCCCTGGCTGTGCCTCAGTTCAAGTGGTATATTAAATGATCTCCTGAGGCTCCTTTAAGTCTTGTATCCTATGATCTGTGCATTTTTTTAGTGTCATAGGAAGTTGTGGCCAAAAAAAACAACAAAAGAAAATTATACTTTAACAATGACAATGCATCTACAAGCAAGGTGACCTTATCTTGAACTCTGCTTGAAAGTGAACTTATAAAAGATAGGGTAAGAATAGAGGAGGCTGTAGGAACAGCTAACATAAAGATTAGAGACTTGGAAAACAGCACCAAGATATTCATGACTTGTCTAGAAGGAGATGAAATCTAGGGAACATCACATTAAGGAAACTGGAGGACAACTGGGTGTACTCAGAATCTTGACTCCAGCTTGTACAGAATTATATTTTATTGACACGCATCAGACTGAAGACTAATGAAGAACACCGGGCAGAAGCAGGGAGTGGTTTTTGTTTGTTTTATTGTAAATGGTTTCCACAATAGATAATTAACTGTGGAACTCATTGCTGTAAGACATGTCAAAGACTGAGAACTTGTCAAAGGGAGATAGAAAAGGAGAGGTGTTAACAAGAATAAGAGATAGAATATATATTTAGGAGGAATAAATTATTCCTGCTCACAAGTTAAAACAGACACTAAGTGTTATGGACAAGGAAGATGTAGGTTTGTAGCATACTATTGAAGATTTGCTTATTATGGACATTTATTCCATATGGTGCTGTCCACCATGTCTGACAGAATAAGGCACCAAGTAGATCTATGTCCTCTTAGTTGTACTTGTGTCTTCACAACTACAGCAGGAATAGAACTCTGGTGTGGTATCTGTGGGCTGAAGGCTGACATTTGGCATTTCTGGGCACCAAAAAGAAAATATCTTCAGATCTTAATAGTGTCAGCCAGGTGCTAAACTTATATTATATTTGGCAATTCAGCCCCTGGAGGAATGTTAGGCCAGGCTGAAGAGTTTCCCTGACACTTACAGTAGCAATGAGCCTCTTGTAGATGTCCAAAACAATTCAGTGTCTCACTGAAATCATCTGTGGATCAGCAGTAAGAGACTAGGGCATACAAGACAGATTCAGGCCTGCTAAAGCAAAGCAATGCATAAAGGCTATTTAACAGTGCCTTTTTTGAGGGATAGCTAATGATAGTATTGGAGGAACTGTAGGGGAACATACTGATTTTCAAAGTTGCCTGAAAAAGAAACATCATTGCTTAATGCTTAAGTACACTACCTACAATAAATACCTCTTCATGTGAGAAAGTACACCCACCAGCTGCTTCCTAGCTTTCCTTTATCACCATGAAATCGAAGCAGAGATCAAGTCCATCGAGATGAGTCTTTTATGAATTGGTGGTTAGAATTTGATGATAATAAGGAGCTCTGTGATGGGGAAGAAACTTCTCTATTGAATATATATCTTAAAATTGCATCCAGCAAAACCAGTGGGCAGGAAAAACAATAAGATCCAAAACCTTTCCTTCCAATACATGTATTTTATTTTTATTTTAGGTCTTCTTGCCCCTCTAGCAAAGGTCATAAATTATTTAACTGCTGCAGCTCAGACTTCTCTTTTTTACTGTCTAATAAAATCTGAGAAATATAAATCTATTTTAGGTCCTTTTTTAAAATAATTGAGAGTGGTGACAACCAAAACAGGAATTGAAGCAACAATTCAAGGCAGGGTGTCAGTAAATTGTGAGCACACCAGGAGATTTCAGCAGAAAGCTTATAAGAAGGCATTTTGCTTATTTCTGGCCAAAGATGTCTCATTCCCTTTTAAAATTTAATAATTTATAGATTCAGTGCTTGGGTTTTTGTCTCCTGGTTGCATGCTTCCTATTAAACATATAATTCAGGTGGTTACATTATTATATGCTGGGCTGCTTACATTTCAGCCAAATGATGTGGAAAGAGGTAGCGATAACTTCGTGGGAATGTATCAGGTTGTGGAATTGTTAAAGATGGGATCAGATCGCGGTATGATTTCCCTGGTACTGTTTCATCCTGAGATTTTAAATAAGCAGCAGTTTCTTGGATATGGGCCAGTAATTGTTTGTCACTTGGAATTACTAACATTTAACATCAGGACTGCAGAAATAAAAGGTAGAAGCAAGGTCAAGAAGTAGGCAAAGGTAAAAAATCAGTATGAGTAAAAAGGAGAGGACAAGCATGGGCAAAGAGGGAGAGCAGCTGGGTGTTTAAGGGTCAGAGGCAGGCATCCTCCCAGCCCTGTAGCTGTGGAGGACCAACCTGCTCCTGGCAGACATACGGACAGGGCAGGTTTCTGGCTGCTGAATCCTCTGTCCGTGAGAAAAGCCCCCAGGTAATGGACAGGAGCGTTGCTAGAGATGGGATACCCTCCTAACTGTGGCCCACTGACTGTGCCCTTTCCCATGGGTGCCCTGCAGAGCTGATGATGGGGAGACACTTTGCAAGTGCCCTCCCGGGGATGAACTGCAGGAGGCTGAACAGTCTTGAAGCCTTTAAGGTTTGCACTCGTGTACCAGAGCCAAATGGCTGCACCAAGCTGCTTTTATCAGCACTGCTCCTTTTCCCAGACCCTGCTCTGCACAGACTCATTTCAGAAATCTCCACCAAGAACAAGATTTGCCCTTTCAGACCTCAAACCTTCCAGTGTTTCTGCCCATCTCTTTCTCCTGGTACTGATCTCCTACACTTAAGAGAACATAAATGATAAGGGGTTAGTTTAAGCACACAGTAATAGATATTTCTGTATAAAAATAGATTGCCTCCTTACACATGAATTGCTTCAGCTTCGTCATCCTTTCTAGCTGAGCAACAATAATGACTCCCATAAGAAGCCCTACCAGATCAGCTGTACCTCCACATTCCTTCTGCAGAAGAGGAAGGTGAATTCAAAGGGCACAAAGGGACCACTTTCCACCTTCCCCATCATCTTTCACAACTGTATCCGAGCTAGAAACAAGGTAAAAGGATTTAAAAGGAGGAATTAAAGGTTAAGCAGGTCACAAACAACACAAAACCTGTTTTAAGGTATCCGATGAAAGACTCGGGCAGAATGGATGCGTGATTCTGTGAGGAGCAAAGGGGGAAAAAAAAATGGAAATTTTACAGCAGGATAAAGGGGGCTGTACCATCTAAAAAGAGTATCACTAAAAAACAGAACATGTATCTGGAATGCCAGGGGCTCCAAAACTGACAGAAGGTAGCTGAGGGTGGAAGGCAAAATGTACTTTGATGCCAAGATTATACTTTATGTTAATTGTTGGCTTAGGCGATAAAAACTCATGTGCACCCCTACAAAGGGGCACAGAGAGACAAAGGGGTGGGGGGGAGCCCAAATAACACCCTGCCACAGATGCTTCCAGGCCATCACAGGAGCCACCAGCCCATCAAAGGCTCATCTCCAGAAGCCCAGAGGAGCACAGCGGGGCAAAGGCAGACAGGAACCCAAATTATGGACTCAGGGGAAGGGGCACCATCTCTGGGCCCCTCCCAGGGCTGTCCCAGGACAGCCTCAGCCCTATAGTCCAGGTGTGAAACCCACCATGATAAGTCAATGCCAGAGCACCTTTGGGACTCAGGGGGTTGCTGGCTGGGGGTGTGGGACACATCATGGTATGCAGGGGAAGAGCATTTGGGCTTTTGGGTAGACAACCTATTATGGGGTGTTTAGGTAGGAACCAAAGGTGGGTAAAGGAGGTATCGAAGTGATTTGGGGAGGAACAAGCCTGGGAAAATAGAGGAATAAGGGGATAAAAAGGGCTGGTCATGTGTAAATGGGTGGCTGGTCTGGCTGGTGCTTGTCTGGCTATCTCCCGCACCTGATCAGTGCAGTCTGTCCTGTCTTTGTATTAAACGCCATTTCTAACTATTTTCCTGGGTGACGGACTTTATTTTGAGGGGGTGGGGGGTGTACCAGCAACTGGAGTGCAGTTGTGGCCTCAGGGTCTCATATGTCGAGGTGCCAGCAAGTGGCGAGACTGGGATCCAGGGGCATATGTATATATGTTTGTATATATGTGTGTGCGTGTACATATATGTGTATATGTGCTATATATGTGTGTTTATGTGCATGTGCCTACTGGGAATCCATGCTGAGCCTTGCTGCTGGCTGGAGCTACAGCATGGAGCTGCAGCAGCATCACCTCTCTCAGCCTGTTGGATCTGGTGTGATACCTCTAACATTAATATTACTTCATGTGTAACCTTCTGTGAAAGAGCTAATGAGCAGTTTATGCTTTTTATGCTGTATGACTTACAAAAGGATTTTAACAGCCATGGAAATGTTTTGAGTCTCAGGAAAGGTTGGTTAATGCAAAAGGGAGTGCTCTAATTGTGTAGCAGAGCAAAAGCATCAAATCCACAAAGGACTGGGAAGAGGCTAACACTCATTTGCCATATTCATGTTTCATAACTGAGCTCCATGAAACAAGGAAAGAGACCAGAGGGTGGAGGAACATGCAGTATTAAAGCCCTATTAGATAAAATATTGGGAAATACAATAAATAGGGAGAGAGCTGAAAGGAGAATTACTCCAGCTCAACCAGAAGCACAGGGAAAGACAGGGCCTCACAGGAGGCCAGGGCTCAGGGCTCGCCTCATCCCCATCTAAACCATCTGCTGCAGAAGCTGTGGGTGAACAAACTCACGCTCCATTTCACCTCCTTAGTTTTGAGAGAGATTGATTTTACCATTTGAACTGGATTCATTTTCACTACCGAAAAGCTACATGTCTCATTTAGGCTGTCTAGATTCCCTCTGTATAGTCAGAGGAGAGAGAAATGTTTCCACAGCAGCCCATCCTACCTTTAAGACTGGTGCCTAAGGCTGCCCAGGATGTTTTCTGGAGCGTCCCCTCTCTCTGAGGATAGTAGAGAGTACTGCTTTACGCTGGGCAGTAAAGGAGCCCAGAGACCTAACTGAGCCAGCCTGCCTAGATTTTAGGCCACCAGCACTGCATCAGAGGACTCCCACTGTGTTTCCAATTTTGTAATCAAGAACTGAATTCCTCACTAGGATAAATTTGGTTCATTTAGCTTGGCTGGTGCTAAGAGATGATGGATAACGCCTATGAGCAGAATACTGTTCCTCTGGAAATGGTTCAAATGAAAAAATCTTTCTGTACCTGCAATTTGGGATGAGTTTGGGATCCTGAGGAGCTGGGAGATCTCAGGTTGGAAACATGGAGCACAAGGAGCTGGAAAGCAAATTTCCAAGAGGCTCTGACTCCCCTAGCAGGCACAGCAATGGGCCATAGACTGTCACAGTGAGACACCTCCCTTATTCCACTGTTAGGGCTAGGTGGCAGATGGAAAGACCTCCTCAGTGAAGCCATCTTGATGATCTGGAATGCTAGTGACTGTGTACACCATATTTTAGTAACTCTTCTAAGAAGTGTGCTAGGCCTCCCTTGTCTTTATATTTGTGCTTTATATACTATTATTCCAACCTTTGTGTTAATTCTAAATTTCTTAACAATTATTTCTCTTTTCCCAAATTAGTGCTGAGTAAGACCAACTGGTAAGGAAAAGGACCCCCTAGAAAGAGCGTCATTACATGATTATTCCCTGCTGATGACTATTTTGTCAGTTAGCTGCTTGTTGAACCATGTAAGAAGTGCTCTAATGACATGATGCAGTGCTCACTTTTAAAGCAGAGGTTTTGGCAGGTAAATCATATACCTTACAGAAGCTAAAATAACATCTATGTAGTGCTCTCTGCTCTGGTAGTTTCCTCAGCAAGTGGAGCCTAGCTTACGTGGCATGGACACACACTGAGCTCCATCACCACCGCCCAGTGTTCGGGTGCTGATGTGCTCTACATCCTCCACCCTTACAGTCAAGGCTTTATGTCCAGCTCCTGTAGAGGATGGAGGAAAAACTGCTTCAGTCCTCTACCATCCCCTCCATTGTCTCCACCTATTGTGGGCCAAGGACATCCAAGGGAATGCAAGTCCAAAAGGGGCCCAAGGCTGTTCTGGGGAAAAGGGCTACCCTTAGGGCTAGCAGGGCTGAAAGCTGCTTGCAGGCAACTGGAGTGAAACCAATAGTTGTTGTTGCTTCAGGATAGGATGGTTTGATCTTCTCCTGGGAGCTTTAAGCTTGGGATGTTATTGATCTGCAAGGTCCCCCACAGGTTATGAGGAAATGCATGACAACGCAACTCCCTGGCCTTGCAGCTTTGCATATGACTTTTCTGTTTAAAAAACCAACGTCACAAAGTTCATTCACTGCCAGTGACTCCTTGTAAACAGGTAAAACCATGGGAGGAAAATGAGACACAAGGAAAGGAAGCTACATTTCCTTTTCTGTCAAGGGTCATTGCCCCATTCAGTCATTGGCAGTGGAGTTTTGAGCTACAGACAAGCAACAGAGAGGCTCCTTTAATGAGTGCCGTGCTTATTAATCTCTCCTTCTAACTTAAGTGCTAACACAAAGCCCATTGATACCAAGAGAGCTCTTCATCAAGACTTGAATGAATCCTGTATTCAAGAAAGCGATATTCTGGCTACAACAGCAACCATCCAAGGTATTAAAATACCTGGAAAGCCTACAACTCGTTCTCAGTGGAACATGGCATCAGGACCCTCTGATTTTCAGTGAGACTGAGGCAAAGTCCCCTGAGACACAATTTCAATTTTACAGAAGCACTTCACTCTTGCCCCAGCAAGTACTACCTGCTGCCTTCCAGGAGGTGAACACCATGTTGAACAGTTCCAGTCCCTTGGAGTACATGATGGCATGTTGGGCACTCCTCTGACCCATTGTCCAGCTGCATGTATCCCACAGAGAGTCACCATGATTCTCCTCCTCACTTTCTAGCCCTCTGTCCTGGAGCTCTTTGCTAAGAGAGCCAAAGATCAGCATAAAAACTGCATCATCAGCAAAGCAAAAGTGGTGCCATGAGATTCCACTCCCCGACCCCCTGAGACTGTCATAGCATGGGACAGATTGGCATGGCTGTCTCCTCAAGGTACAATGATATGGGACACTACAGGTTATCTTGCACCATTGCCTTGTTCAGACAAGTATGCAGAGAGAATGGCCCAGGGAAAGTGAGTGGTACATCACCCCCCCACTTGTGAGGAGAAATTTGATATGGACTGGTCTGTCCCTCATCCCCACTCCTACTCAGTGACCCTTCCTTCCACAGTGCTGCTAGCCCATGAGACCGCCCTGGGAGAGTCCTACTCCTCTCCAGGCAGCCAGCCTATGGCTACCAACAACCGGAGACATCTTCCTGCCACAATTGCCTCCATGCACACAAACACTCATGCATCACTAATGGCATCAGCCTGCAGGACTCTTGCAGATGTATCCGTGGTCTTTCCCTTCTCCCCATCTGCCTGTGCGAATCTCACACGGGAAGGATCCATCTCACTCCAGCCCACTCTGCCAGCCTGACAGGCACAGACCCCATCTTCTACCGCTGCAGCTATGACCTCACTGGGCTAATGCACACACTGACACTGCTGCCAGCATCTGTATTACACACTTCCACATGCTGTTATCTCCATACTTGGTTTCAGTTTCCAGGCCAAATGCAGCCCATTTGTGTTACAGCTTTTGCTTTAAAATCTTAAATGGACGGAAGTAGGATAAATATTTACAGCTGAGAACTTAATCAATCACTACAGAGATAAGCAGACTGCTTTCCTGGTAGAACAAGTTTGTTCACATATATCATCCCATATCATTACTCTAGAGCTTCCCAGAGAGTCCCAGACCCCAATTCAAGACATGCTTTCTGTACTAAGATGTCTGTACCTGAAGTGTCTTTATTTTCTCCATCATCCTGCACAGCCTCTGTGGAGTTCAGGAATCTCAAAACCTGACCACCACCACTCAATTAAATTCTTCTGGTTATATAATCATATAATTGCCTAGATTGGAAAAGACCTGTAAGATCATCTAGTCCAATCGTTAACCTAGCACTGACAAGTCCCCCACTAAACCATGTCCCTAAGCACTACAGCTACACGACTTTTAAAAACATCCAGGGATGGGGACTCCACCACTGCCCTGGGCAACACCTCCGCCAGCTCACTCAGAACTCTTGGGTGTATTCCATCCGGTCCCACAGACTTGTGTACGTCTGTGTGGTGCAGCAGGTCGCCGACCCTCTGTTTCTGGATAGCGGGGGGATCTTTCTGCTCCCTCTTTCTATCATCTAGCTCAGAGGGCTGGATTCTCAGCATGTAACTGGCCCTATTACTAGAGACTGAGGTAAAGGCGGCATTAAACACCTCAGCCTTTTCCTCATCCTTTGTTACCTTGTTTCCTCCTGCATCTAATAGAGGATGGAGGCTTTCCGTGACCCTTCTTTTGCTGTTAATGTATCTGTAGAAGGATTTCTTGTTATCCTCTACAGCAGAAGCCAGATTAATTTCTAGCTGGGTTTTGGACTTTCTAATTTTCTCCCTGCATAGCCTCACAATATCTCTGTAGTTGTCATGTGTGGCCTGCCCCTTCCTCCAAAGGCCATAGACTCTCCTTTTTTCCCTGAGCTGC